>CM032475.1:21670520-21742313 GCA_019059595.1 Marasmia exigua | reverse complement strand
AGACGGACAGCCAGGGATCGACACGCTTGGCAGTCCATAGTAAAAGAGGTCAAGACCTACAAAGGGTTGTAGCTTCGAAGAAACGAAACAATTGTGCAATTAGGTTATAAGTATTTACCTGTAAGTTGGGCATAAGTATTGATTGTAACCACAGTTTGTAACAATCGTTGGTGTACCTTAATAAATAACAATAGCTAAAACATTTAGACAGGTGTTATACTTCCATACATATTTTGTAATCAAAAAGAGATGGGTACGCCATCAAAGAGATTTTGTAGGTTCTAAATCGAGAATTCACCTCTGGAGTTGTCATATCTGCATCTGCATTTCTACCATTAAGGTGACGGGTAGGGCACACTAACGCCGCCAATCGATTGTAATTTTAGCTACTAATTCGGATATATTTTAAGCAATTTTGGGATTACAACCTTTTGGCAAACACTCATACTATTTATTAAATAACCAAGCAAAAATATTGGGTCCGCGCACAAAACCGAAAAATTGATTCAGGCTAAAAGTGGCCGCTTTTGGAGTGAATCTATTTTTCTGCCTCACAGAAAACCGGCGTGGAGCAGCACTGTGCTGTTTCGCTGCGTGAGTGAGGATACCGGAGGCCCAATCTGGGGGGGGGAAAGGGGTGTTTAAAGGTTGGCAGCGCACTTGCGATTCCATGGTGTTGAGGGTGTCGGCGGCAATCGTTTATCATCAGGTGATATATCCGTCTGCTCGTCTGCCACCTATGTCCTAAAAAAAAACAAAAAACTTTCAAGGAGACCTGCGTTACGTGTTATGCTACCTAGCTACAAATTGTGACATTTTTTAGGAGTGCTGTCTTTGAAAATAGGTACCCATTTTCCCACTACAGTCGGCAACGTATTTACGACACCATAAAATACAACATTAAATGTAGTAAAGAAAATTTCATGAATATAATAATCTTGTTTATGATGAAAACATTCAACACCTCTAAAATGGCAGTACATTAAACGTTTATGACACGACATTACCATACTGCCTCCACAGAAAGTTCGCAGAGAAAACACCGAATGCATAATAAATATTTTGATGTCATTGTTTTAGTGTCATAAGTGTCGATAAAAGATCCTGATTGTACGAACTTAGCTTGATATGCGATATTGGACTTTACGGAGTGCGTTTAGGGGTTCGTTTACGGTTATTGATATTGCTGTGATCATGTTGCTTTTATTGTATTCTAACTTTCGCCCGCGGCGTTGCCTGTGTTGTTAAAGAGTAGCCTTTCTCCTACCCCTGGTGCTAACCTACCTCTCCACCAATTTAAAGCTCGTTCTAGCTGTTCTTGAGTTATATATGTCACCGGAAAATAACAAGATCCGTAAGTTAATCAATTTACTAGGAAGTTTATAAACTTTCGTAGGATTCTTAACGGGAGATAAATTGTATTATTTTACGTCCACACTTTCGTAAATTTATTTTACAAAAAAAATTAAATATACGAATCTTTGAAATACGTAAAATAACACACTGCTCTCTGATTGCTCTGATTGATCAATGTTCATAGTGGCAATGCCAATCAGATCGCTTGTAGCGTTTCGTTATTGCTTACTTATTATTTTACGAGTTAGTTCAGTAAGGTTATCAATGTATGAAAATGTGGACGTAAAATAATACAATTTATCTACCGTTTAGAATCCTACGAAAGTTTATAAACTTCCTAGTAAACTTACGGATCCTGTTATTTTCCGGTGACATATACACCGTTTTTAGGGTTCCGTAGCCAAAATGGCAAAAACGGAACCCTTATAGTTTCGTCATGTCCGTCTGTCCGTCTGTCCGTCTGTCCGTCTGTCACAGCCGATTTACTCGGAAACTATAAGTACTACAGTGATGAAATTTGATGGGAATATGTGTTGTATGAACCGCTACAAAAATATGACACTAAATAGTAAAAAAAAGAATTGGGGGTGGGGCCCCCCATACATGTAACTGAGGGATGAAATTTTTTTTTTCGATGTACATACCCGTGTGGGGTATCAATGGAAAGGTCTTTTAAAATGATATAAAGTTTTCTAAAAAAACATTTTTCTTAAAGTGAACGGTTTTTGAGATATCAGCTCTCAAAGTCGTAAAAAGTATGTCCCCCCCCCCTCTATTTTTATAACTACGGGGTATAAAATTCTAAAAAAAATAGAGGTGATGCATGCTAATTAACTCTTTCAACGATTTTTGGTTTGATCAAAGTATCTCTTATAGTTTTTGAGATAGGTTGATTTAACTGTAATTTTGGACTTTGCTGCTACGGAACCCTTTGTGCGCGAGCCCGACTCGCACTTGGCCGGTTTTTATCGTTTATATCCCAACAACTACATAGTAGGTATCGCGAATAAAGTCAATTTAGTAATATGCTAATCAACAAAGTAAGCGAATAAAAAATCAGCTGTTCCATACATTATTGCCGGGTAGATGTTCTATTTTATATGGAATCATTCGCTTATTTTTTGATTTTATATTAGCAATGGACTTCTTTCACGATATCGATTATGAGGTTCTCGGGATGTAAACAATAAAAAAATTTTGTTTTTGATTACGAAGCTTTGATCGATTTACTTTGGTATACCTATAAGATAAAATAAAAATAGGATTTGGTTTTATTATTAATCTTTGAATATTTATTCTTATAACTATACTCGACTACCTAGTTAGCATAGTAGTAAGTGGGTCCCACTTTAAAGCGACGGCTGCGTAACAGGCAGTGCAATAATTTGTACCTAAGTTTTCGGTAAGAAATTCTTAGCGGCAGCCCGGGAAGTTGGCGGTCTTGTACCCCCGTGTCTCGGAAAACACGTTAAGCTATTGGTCCTGCGCTCAATCCCTCTCCGGTCGTGTCATAATAGTGTCCCATCGGAATATGAGGGTAAGGGAGTAGAGAGTGCACTTGTGTTTGCGCACACACTTGAGCCCTATAATATATCCTGAGTACGTGGCTGATCGCTGAGATTTGCCGCCGTAGCCGTAATCGGTTGGAGGGTATTATTGTAATTATACATAAAATGCTACTAATTGATTAGACCCTGAGAGAGCCACTCTCCGGCTGAATTGCTGTATGGGCCGGCCCAACCAGTGTGAAAACAGGCGTGAATCAGGGCTTCCGCTGTATTTCGCCAAGTGAGTGAGGGTACGCAAGCCAAATTCTTGGGGAAGGGAGATCTAAGTTGGCAGCACACTTGTGACTCCACTGGCGTTGCAGTTGTTAATGGACTGCGGTAACCGCGCACCATCCTGAATCCATACTGATATCATAAGTATAAAGCTGCGAGCGACCGCTAGTCTTACCTAAAATAAAAAAAGGTTTTTTTCATTACCATAATGAGTTTTATTACAAACACGCAAGGTAGTTTCCTTAATGTCTAATGAAAGTGACATAGTTGCAGCAACAATAATTATGATATGAAAATCAAACTAAGACCAGCACTTATTAGGCCCTTTCAAAATTACATTTATACTCAGTGAAATTATACAAATATTAAACATAGTTCACGTTACCCAACGAATTAGTGTTGCCTGTTATAAAACTATAAAAACATCGATATCGCTAAATTAATAAACTTATTACTTTATTTTTATTATTTTAAATTCTTATCAAATTCCACAGACACTGGTTCCGTGCCTTTTTTGTGCTCGTTTTTTAAGTGTTACTAATTATTTATGAAATTTTCTCCGCGATAAAATTAAACTAAATTAAATTACAATAACAATCTTAAGATTAGGCAGTCATGCATGGTTAATGTTAGTGAGATGTATATGTACTGTCATTTTTTTTGGGGTAGGGGGTTTGGTGATTTTTATGTAGTTAAGGACCTCAGAGGGGGGGTTTTGGGGTATGTTAATAATTTATGTTTTATTTGCAAGCTTGTCCCTAACCGCGTCATCGCCCCGGCGGATCTTCATTTACTGCATAGCATATTTGGTCGTCACCCTGGATAAACAATTGTGTGATAAACACAGGTACTTGACCAGTATCTAGGTGAAATAATGTATTTATAATCTCTCTCCTCTGTTAGGCATCTGATTTCCGTAACACAAGTGTTTAAGCTAATAAGTACGTACATCTACTATTTTCTCGGTGATAAGGGAAAACAACGTCCTGTTGGTCTAGTGGTAACGCCCTCTTGGTCTAGTGGTTTAAGTATCGGGCCGTGATCTCACGGTCCTGGGTTCGATGGGTCGAGCAAAAAGTATGTTTCTAATTTTTCGGATATAGCTCGGGTTTGTGATCATCAATCCGCATTTGGCAAGCGTGGTGCTTAAGCCTAATCCCATCATAGTAGCGATAACTTGATTTCTATGATGGGGGCCTTTTCCCTGCAGTGGGACAGTTTATAGACTGATTGAAAAAAAAGAAAAAAAAGGGGAAAACATTGTGAGAAAATAAGAATGTTCCCCTGTTTAAAGGTTGCGAAGGTCAGACGGCAGTCACTTTATTGTTATTACCAGACTTTCCAAATCCTGGATTATGATCCAAGCGTACCCCAGGCTTTGAAGCGACAGCTTTGGACGCAACTGGGAATTACTTGATAAGATAATCAAGAAGTACTGTTTTGTTAAAAACTTTTTGTCATATAGCGAGAATAGCAAGCGAGCGAAATAGCAAGATAAGCTTTGCTATTTTGCTATAAAATCATCGATAGTCCGACATCCCTAGCCGTCACTGCTCCCGCGTCACGTGATAATTAGCTGAACAATAGAGTGGAGCAGATTGAGGGATCGCGTGACCGAAACCCTGTCAGGCTGGACGTGTTAATGATGGTGCTGTGTTCGGGTTTCGGTGATTTTAGTACTTGTCATTAGGTAGGTGTTCAAGTAGTATTCAAGTATTTATTTGCATACTAAGTATACGCCACGCACTTAAGAGGCATCACGCTATGGTACAATAAAGAAGGCAGTGCAATATGGCGGTTTGAATCGGCGGTAATCGCTTACCATCAGGTGATCCGTCGGATCGTCTGCCACCTATATCATAAAAAAGAAATGTTATGGTAGTCGCTGAAAACCAGAGTCGGGGTTGGTCTCTTGGATCAGCACCGACTATTGCTGAGCGGCCGCCGTTTGGCGCATACAGGGAATATGTTGTCCTACTTTTCGGTTATTATTTATGTCTAGGTTATGTTTCTAATTAGGTTCCTTGTTTTGTATCGTGTCAATAAAGCTATCATTCATTTATTCTTATGTAAATAATGCACTTAAAACCCTGAAGACTGTGGAAACATTTTTAAGTGCACTATTTAGGTACATCCGTTACGGATTTCCATGGGGGCGGCAATCATCACCACCAGGTGTTTCGTCTGCTCGTCTCCCACCTAACTATCATTTGAAAAGCTACAAAATATAATAACCTAAGTAATAACCTTAAGTCTTAAAAGTTCATATTTAATCTAACAACCTATGCTGACTTATAGCTGCCAGATGGGCGCAGGCCGCAAAGGGTAGTGCGACTCGAGACCCTAAGGTCTCGGGTCCAATCCTTGGGTTGGACCCAAATTTGTACCTGAGTTTCTCTGTTAAAATATTCTCAGTGTCAGTTTGAAGTCTGGGCGTTGGCGGTCTTCTACCCCCCTGCCTCGAAAAGCATGTTAAGTGATTGGCCCTGCACTTGATCCCCCTGAGTAATGTCACACCGGTGACCCATCGAAATATGAAGGTTAGGGAATAGTGAAATAGAAAAAGAAAATAGAAAATGCACTTGTGTTTGCGCAAATACTTGTGCATTATAATATGTCTTGCGTCGATGGCTAATCACTGAGATTAGCCGCCATAACCAAAATATCGGTTCGTAGGACATTAAGCTGACCAACCAAAATATCACCACCAAAAATAGCCGTATAACAAAAGTTCATAAAATTATGCAAATATTCAACGCATAGGCACATTTCCTCGAAGGTTATAAAATACTGACGAAGCAATACTGACCGGACAGAACTAATATTGGCTAGCCACGTGACGTCATAGAATATGTAAACGCTCTATGAGTACTTAGATTAGACAACGACAGAATAGCAAGAGTACCAGCAAAGTGACCACTTCCTAAGGACCTTGCGAAATAGGAATACGGACCCCAGGCTCCGAAGCGACAGCTTAGGATGCAACCGGGACGAAGAAGAAGAAGAGAAGACTCTTTACAAAACACCAGAGGATGTTTTTTGGAGGTTGAGGAATGATCATTGGTCTAATGGTTTAAGTACCGGGCCGTGATCGTGGTTCCCGGGTCGAGCGAAAAGAATGTTTCGAATTTTTCGAACATAGCACGGGTTTGTTATCACCAATCCGCATTATTACCACGCTTGCTAAAGCGTGGTAATTAAGCCTAATCCCATCATAGTAGTGACAACTTGATTTCTATGATGGAGGCCCTGTAGTGGAACAGTTTATAGGCTGATACTTTACAGGCGGCGGATAAGCAGACGAATCACCAGATGCCAAGCGATGGCCGCCACCTAAGGACACCCGCAATGACAGTGGAGTCATAAGTCCGCTGCTAACGTTTAAGCTCCCTTTTGTCCTAAATTAGGTCTTCGAAATACAGCACACATACCATTACTCACTAGGGTTTATCTAAAATATATTTGAGACAGGTATTCAATCAGGATATCTTTACGCAAAATGATATATGTGTAGAATTACATAATTGAATTTAATTGTTCTTTTTTCAGAAAGAATGAAAAAAAATCGAGAGAAATAACTTACAAATAAAAATGTAAGCTACAAAATTTTCACCTGTCAATGTTGTCGTCCTCTGGGAAAAGCACACACATAGGCAATAACCCGAACTCACTATACCCTTCTGCACATAATTTTTCAGCACACATAGGAGGCTTTCACGGCCCGATCAAACAAACCTTTCAGCGATTAAGCTTCAGTTTCACACGGATATAAGCCGAAACGCTGACGACAAAATATGTGCACGGTGTAATCGAAATTGTGGGATTCTATTTTGTTTACTTTTGCTTAGTTTTCATGGTTATAGTGACAGGGAAACCGATTTTTTTAATGTGATAGGTGGCAGACGAGCAGACGGATCACCTGATGGTAAGCAATTGTCGCTGCCCATGGACACCCCCGACACCAGTGTAGTCAAAGGTTTAATTAGATTTGACAAAAAATCATCATCATTTCAGCATGAACCTCTATTTCTACCATCAGCTCGGTCGTGAGGAAACCTGCACGTATCGGATAGTTTCTGAAATGATGTTCATTCAGGTGGTGGATCCCCTATCAAATGGGTTGCGAAGGTCATACGGCAGTCACTTCATTGTAATAACCAGACAGCCAAAATCTTGAATCCTGGTCAAAGCGCATCGCAGGTGCCAAAGCAACAGCTTTGGACGTATTCGGGAAGAGGAAAAATATCACACTGTTATACTATAGTCCTTTCATTGTAGCGTGATATGGGTGACAGATGTTAAAGTCTATACATTTTTCACGTTACTCTCTTTCAGTCGCATGATTCACGTATAACTCTATCGGACCATAAAAGACCATAAGTACCGACGCGTTTGAAAACTGCAGCCTATTCAAATCCTCGCTCGGGTTAAATATTTAAGCGCCTCCCGAACGTTCCCTCAGGTTAATTTGGACTGGAGATATCTTCACTCAAGACTCGCTCGAGTAAAGGGGAAAAGGTTGTTAATGCGAATTATTAAAAAAAAGACGAAGTTGGTTTTGACCAAAATAACATATTATTATAACAACGCTTCCAGCCGCGGTTTGAAAAGAGTTCTTCTTTCTATCACTGTGCTCCGGCATTGTTAATATCTATTCAGCGATTGTTATCCATCAAATTAGCCGCATGCTCGTCTGCCTATTTTTCATAGAAGAACATAATAATAAAATCAACATTTACTTAAATTTGTAAAAACATAATCATTAGATACCGTAATGGTTTTTGTTAGCTAAGCGGTATATTGGGCTTTGCGTGTCACACAGTGCCACGGTTTTACGCATCTGTGACAATCATTTGTCTTTATATTCATATTTTATACTTAATATAAAAATTAATGGATAACTAAGACTTCTTATCTCGATATAACGAGATCCCCCATGATTTTTCAATCCCGCTCAGTGTGGTATTTATTTGACAAGCGGGATCCAGTGGGACTTTCGAATTGAAAAATACTGTAAGCGATTTGGAAGAAATAAAGCAGTTAATTCAGAAATAGAATTTAATGCATAATGCAATACTAAGATGTTGCTGATGTGCACCTATCCGTTTTTTTATGTAATAGGCAGCAGATGAGCAGACGGATCACCTGATGGTAAGCGATTGCCGCTGACACCAGTGGAGTAGACACCAGCGACACTAGTGCAGTTACAAGTGCGCTACCAACTTTTAAACCCCCCTTTCCCGCGGATTGGGCCTTCGTTGCCCTCATTTTAGCAGCGAAAAAGCTTCATGCCGTTTTTCTGTGAGGTCGTGGTATCACTCCGGTCCAGCCGGCCCATTGTGTATAAAGCCAACTAAACTATTTTTTTTCTTTCTTTGATGCTTCTGTTTGAGTTATATTACTGGGTTGGCATAGTATTTAAATCATACATCTATTGAAATGTTGTATAATAATATCATTGTACAATTCCTACTAAAATACATGACTAGTGATGTAATTAATATGTAAAGTGAATAATTTCAAGTAGTAGTATAATATTTACTTTATATATTATGGTATACATACTGTTACTATTTTTGAGAAAATAAATTCATTCATTCACTCATTCAAACATTTTGTAGGAACCAATTGTAAAATTGATTGATAATAATCAATGTAAATAAATTTGACTTGGAAAGTCATGTCCACATTGAGCTTTAAATAGTAATACTTATAATTTATAACTTAGTTTAAAAATAAAATATATAAAAAACGATTTATTTCCTTAAATAAATAAATATTTCAGCAAATATGTGACAGATTTTCCGAACACTACTAATCACACTTTATTTCTCATACTTTATTTTGGGTTCAATAAAAGTATATTCATTCATTCATTCACACAAATGTTCATCCATAATGTGAATCAAACCTTAAATCTAACTGAATGAATAAAATCCTTTAAGCTATCAAGCTTAAACGAAATTATTCATTCAGTTAGATTGAGGGTAATTATCAAATAACTATTGAAAATTCAGCTTCATCCTTACCACCGTGAACCCAGCGGCCCCAACATCTGAATGTCGACGAGTAATTTTCATTTACCTCCCTCAATGGCTGAACTAACTGCATTATGTTTTTACCTCTTTCCTCCCGATCCACTCGCTAGTTTTTTTAATTTTTACTGCAAAATGCGGTCGAATTTGGCTTTATTAAGTTCCTTTGCCTTTTTTATGCCACAACCGGGAAGTACCTGCTTCCGCACCGCAAATCAAGAGTTAGATGGTTTAACCGCAGAATAGAGATTTACCTAGTAATAAATAAGATATCATGCCAGCAGCCTTACCTAAGTCGCCTTTTACGACACCTCGGTAAGAGTGAGGGTGGCCTATTCTACTCTGCCGGAGACCATACGGCATACTCTGCGTTTATATCAAAACCCTCGCCAACCCGTCTGCCAAGGGTGGTGAGTATGGCAATAACCCCTCATGTGATTGAGGGAGGCCCGTGCGCCAGCAGTGGGGAGTTAAATGGGCTGACGATGATGATGACGATGAAATAAGATATAAAGCCGTGAGAATGCCACGCTTCGGATTGATAGGCCGGCTCGGCCTAAGTTATACCACAGCCTCACAGAAAGTCTCTCCGAGCAAGTGAGGATGCGGACTTGTGATTCTACTTGTTTTAGGGTCCATAGGCGGCGAAATTTGCATACCATTACCCGATGGTATGCGGGTTCCGGTGAGGCCGTGTGGTCCCCGGCAGAGTAGAATAGGCCAACCTCACTCTTACCGAGGTGTCGTAAAAGGCGACTAAGGTAAAGCTGCTGGCATGATCATCAGCACCCAGAGAAGGAAAACTCTGCATTTATATCTAAACCCTCGCCAACCCGTCTGCCAAGCGTGGTGAGTATGGCAATTACCCCTCATGTGATTGAGGGAGGCCCGTGCCCCAGGAGTGGGGAGTTAAATGGGCTGACAATGATGATGATGATGCGGGTTCCACCGCCGTCCGGTTGTTTGACGGCCTACTAGCACACAAAAAAAATCAAAGAACGTCTTTCCGTTCCGTTGAATAAGTATTCGCCATTTATTTTAGAAAGATTAAATGCAACTTCGTGTGGAATGTGCCGAATCCCCCAAAGTTGGACTCTGAACAAAGTACGTCCTCAAAGTGATCCATTCACCAGAACCGTTGCTCCTAGACGTCATTAGTTTGCTGGAGCCATAAATTACGGTTAGATTTAACAAATGGCGGAACGAGCTGGCGATTGGCGCTTCGCCGCGTTTCCTGTTTCCTTCCTGTCGCTGTTTTATTGGCTTAGGAAATTATTTATATATCTTGAAGTGCTTATTTAATAATATCCTCCAACCGATTTCGGCTAAAGCGGCCAATCTCAACGATCAGCCACTTACGCAGGATTATAGTGCTCATGTGCGTGCGCAAACACAAGTGCACTCTCTATTCCCTTGCCCTTATATTTCGTTGGGACACCAGTGTGACATATATCGTATCGGGTATCGGGCTTAGGACCATCGGCTTAACGTGCTTTCCGAGGCAAGAGAGTACCTACAAGACCGCAAATTTCCAGATTCGGGTTGACACTGAGATTTTCTTAAGGTGACGGGTAGGGCACACTAGCGACGCCATTTGATTTAAATTGTTAGCATCTAAACCAAATATCTTTTTAACAATTTCGAAGTTCGAGAATCTCGAAAAGAACTTATACCATTTATAATTAACTTTTTGGTCTGTTTTCTACTCGAAATATGAATTACCGCCAAAAACCGCGACTTATGGCGTTAATCCAATTTTCTAGTGCAAAAGCAGATCAAAAAGTTATATAAATAAATAGTATATATTCCTTCCGAGAGACCCGAACTTCAAAATGTTAAAATCGATTGGCGTTGCTAGTTAGGGCCACCCGTCGCCTTAACAGAAAAACTCAGGTGCAAATTTTGGCCCGACCTGGGTATCGAACTTGATGCTTTCTTACCATCAGGTGATCCACTTGCTCATTTATCGTCTCTAGCATAAAAAAGTGCTAATTACACGAATGTTTGCCCAAAGTGACTCCACTGGTGTCGCGGGTGTCCTTGGTCGGCGGCAATCGCTTACCATTAGGTGATCCGTCTGCTCTTCTGCCACCTCACATAAAAAACGTTTGTTAAAGAAGCTACTTTTTTCTACTTCATCAAGCAATTTCGTTCCTCTACAAACCCAACGTTCTACATAAGACAAGATAAATAAATAAACAGAACGTACAAAGAATCAATCGGACATCGGCGGGGCTGTTTTCTTTTTCAATCAGTGACCGTCTCTGTGGACACCGTGACTACACTTGTACTGTAACTTACACTTTACACCACAGTCTAAAAAGATGCCAAACCAAAATTTCAACGCTGTCTCCTTCATACTGTCATTGTAAGGGTATTTCCTGGGCTGTGGGATCTAGTAGTCGACGTTGTACAAGTCTCAGAATTGGTAGTTAGAAAATAAATTGAATATTGGAGAGTGGTATCCTCAGCTCGTATTTCGTCCTAGATCGAGTGCGGCTTTATTTAAAGTCGCAAGGTCGTAAATGCTGTAGCGATTGGGACATCGTAAGTGACGATAGTCGCGAGAAAGTTGTGGTTGAATTTTTAAATTGAACTTGTAAGAATCGATTTGGAAGTCACGTAAATATAGGCACTTTTTCGTTCAGTTTTTCTGGGTATTATGTTGACATCGTAGGCGTTTTGAAATAGGATAGCTTCGAACAACTGAACATTCGTTATTCATCAACACACGCACACGCATGCACGCACGCGAACACGCACTCACGCACACACGCACGCACGTACGCACTCACGCACGCACGTACGCACGCACGCACATACACACAAACTCATACAAACACACACACACACACACATACACACATTGTGACATATATTTAAATACTCACACACATACTAAAGTAGGGCCATAATAATAAGCCACATTTTGCACTTCATCCAAATTCGACAACGTAACCTAGTAACAACGGGCATTGAATTCATCAATCTTTAAATATTAAAATAGCACAATTTCTTAACTTTTAAAAATTATGTTAGCATTTATTTATTACAATAAAGACAAAAATATAATTTCACGATTTACTTTATCTGTTAAACTATTTATAAACTTATTAAAATTTTATTTTTCTAGAGAATTGAACGTTCATACAATGTTGTATTTGTCAACCCATTTTCTATTTAAACACTAGGGATGTTCCCCAAATAATCGAGCTAATACAATATTTACTCGTGTAGGAATTTCCAACCATAAATGAAGAGCCACATGTCTGGATTCATCATCATCATCATCAACCCATTTAAGTCCCCACTACTGGGGCACGGGCCTCCCTCAATCACATGAGGGGTAATTGCCATACTCACCACGCTTGGCAGACGGGTTGGCGAGGGTTTTGATATAAATGCAGAGTTTTCCTTCTCTGGGTGCTGATGATCATGCCAGCAGATTTACCTTAGTCGCCTTTTAGGACACCTCGGTAAGAGTGAGGGTGGCCTATTCTACTCTGCCGGGAACCACACAGGCCTATGTCTGGATTAAATAAAACGTATTATTCTGTTGTTTAAAAATATAAATATATTTATAACTTGGTAAACAGAAAAACTATACTAACAAAAGTAATTAAATAACTTAATAAATAAAAACCAATTTATTGCTCAAAATTACAGTTAATAGAATACAATATTTATGTAAACATATTAATATAATTAATATAGAATGTATGACATGCGGAATTGTTGATAGCTATTTAATAAACATAATTGTTTATCCAGTTTCGCAGTCTGATTATATTTCTCCATGTTCAAAATGAAACAATCCCTTGGTTAACAAAACAATTTTTTAAACTTCGCGCAGGTTTTTAAATTATTTTCGCGATCGGCTAACTAGAAAATGGAATACATTTTAGATAGAATCCCGAGATACGCTCGAGTTAAGGGAATTACGATCTGGGATGATTGAGTCTTGTAGCCTAGGTCTTATTTTAGATTAAATTGATTCAGAAAATTCGCATCAACGGCTACTTGCACTTGTAATTTAAACTGAAGTGTACTTTGATCAAAGATTTTACTTCTTATTTTTACCCCACTACGGCGAAGCTAAAAGGAGGGTTATGATTTTGACCTGTATGTATGTATGTAAGTATGCATGTATGTATGGTTGATAATCTGTTCCCTCATAACTTCCAAACTAATTATCATATTTGAACAAATGAGAACGTTAGAATCATCTTGATTGTCTTCTGGTTTTAGGCGACATGACGTCACGTTACATTGACTACTATTTAGAGTAAGAAACTAAAAAGAAATGTTGCTTGACGGTACCGTGTGAGGTATCAAATGAAAGAGCTTTTTTAGCACATTTAATGTGTAGTCGGGTTTTAGTTTATAAACTTTATTTTTTGCTATTTTTATAATATTAGTAGGATTTATTCAATCTGTGCGTTGTTTAAAAATGGAATGATTTATAGATTTGACTTAGGGTTGCAATGGCGGTTCTAAAGAGATTTTATTTAAAGTTTATTAAATTATGAATGACTATAATAATGTCTTAAATCCTTAATTTATTTCTAAAATTAATATTTCTCAGAGCTGTTAGGTGGTTTTATTTGTACATAGTTATTAAAGTATCAGCTTATACATTGTCCCACTGCATGGCAAAAGCCTCCATCATAGATATCAAGTTATCGCTACTATGATGGGATTAGGCTTAATCACCACGCTTGCTAAATGCGGATTGGTGATAAAAAACCCATGCTATGTTCGAAAAATTCGAAACATACTTTTCGCTCGACCCGGGAACCACGATCACGGCCCGGTACTTAAACCACTAGACCAATGATCATTATTCAACCTCCAAAAAACATCCTCAGGTGTTTTGTAAAGAGTCTTCTCTTCTTCTTCTTCGTCCCGGTTGCATCCTAAGCTGTCGCTTCGGAGCCTGGGGTCCGTATTAATATTTCGCAAGGTCCTTAGGAAGTGGTCACTTTGCTGGTACTCTTGCTATTCTGTCGTTGTCTAATCTATGTACTCATAGAGCGTTTACATATTCTATGACTTCACGTGGCTAGCCAATATTAGTTCTGTCCGACTATGACCCGAGCTATAGAAAAATTCGAAACATATAACAACTTATCGGTCGACCAGGGAATCGAACCCAGGAACCCGAGATCACAACCCGGTACTTAAACCACTAGACCAACAGGGCGTCATAGTTATTACCATATTGTATTTTGTGTGAGCAGACACTGTGCAGTCTCCATGTTTGTTTATAGTATAGTTATTACTGGGCCAATGTTCACAAATCATAACCACGTTCACTAGTAGGTATTTTTATTATTCACATTCACGCTAGATTAGGTAATTTCGAGATTTAGTGTAGTGATTAGTTATTTTAATGTTGTAATGATTTGTTTTATTGCTAAAATTAATTTGTTTATTTAAGTCCTTTTTATTTTCGTTTCTGCCTAAGATACAGGAAATTCTTAGTTTAGGCAGTAAACTTAGATTTGTGCCCTTAGTTTAAGTAGATTATAGGTCTTTTATGATCTAAAGATTTGTCAATAAAATTTTATTTTATTTATTTTATAGACTATTTTGACAAAATTCCACTTCAATTTTACTTATAACTGTACACAAGAACGAGGTCATTGAACAAAAACATCTGTTTTCGCTGCTGACGTCATATTTGTTAATGATGATCGCGAGTGATGCAGTGGAGAAAAGCGGAATAAATTGAAACCACTTGGCTGAGTCTATCAGTAATTTTGGATGGGCTAACTTTCCAACCCAAGCTGTTAAACGTTAAGAGATTTTAGTTCTAACCACTATCAGCCTAGACATTAAATTGGATGGCGTTTGACAAACGCCCTAAGCGTCCAATTGGATTACTAATTTAACTAGAGATTTACCGACATAACTACATAATAGTGCAGTTGCTAAATCTACTTACATTAAAAACAAAATAAGTAAATCAATTAACAAAAGTAAAATCACGTGGAACATCATCAACAAAGAGACTTGTAAAAATAAAACACAACAACACAAGTTCTCTCTAAAAATAAATGGCAAATGTCTTGACTCTGATACTGAAGTGGCAAATGCATTTGAGTCGTTCTTCACTAATATACCAGTGGCAACAACAAGTACATTAAATTCAAGTTCGTATCTTGCTATCTCGTTACTTAAAGCAAATGTTGACGAGTGTCAAACGCCTTTCAAATTTTACCATGTAACCTCCGAGATAATAGTTAAAACTTTCAAAGATCTGAATATGAAAAAAACTGAAGATCTTTGGGGAATATCAGTGGACATTCTAAAAAATATAATACTAGCTATTGCACCCCATTTGGCAACGATATTCAACAGATGTATTGATGAGGGTCAGTTTCCTAGCTTAATGAAGTACAGCAAAATCATACCGTGAATGAAATCAGGTGAAAAAAGTGACCCTTCTAACTTTAGGCCTATTTCTATATTACCAGCACTGAGTAAAATTTTTGAAAAAGTCATATTCGTTCAGTTGCTGTCTCATTTTAAAGTTAACGATTTACTTCATAATAAACAATTTGGGTTTACCAAGGGTAAGTCAACCACTGACGCAGGAGTTGCACTTATCAAGTATATTTTTGATGCATGGGAAAACAAACAGGATGCAATTGGTGTTTTCTGTGACCTCTCGAAGGCGTTTGATTGCGTTGAGCATCAAACATTGTTGTTGAAGTTAGCTCACTATGGTGTTCTAAATAATGCATTAAGTTTGATAAATTCTTACTTATCAGATAGACTTCAGAAAGTCAGTGTCAATGGAACTGACTCTTCAGGCGCCCCTTTATTAATGGGAGTGCCCCAAGGATCAATATTGGGACCTCTGCTCTTCCTGATATACATAAATGACCTCCCTTACTTTGCACAAGATCTTTGTGAAGTAGTGTTATTTGCTGATGATACCTCGTTGATTTTTAACGTTGACCGTCGAAAAGATACGTTTGACGACGTAAATGACACCCTCTCACAAGTGCTACATTGGTTTACAACTAACAACTTGCTTTTAAATGCCAAGAAAACCAAATGTGTAAAATTCACTATGCCCAATGTAAAGCAGGTCAACACTAACGTCGTTATGAATAATGAACATATTGAAGTTATTAATTCGACAATTTTCTTAGGTATTACACTGGATTCCAAACTGCAATGGAAGCCACACTTGGCAGCCTTGGCGGGAAGACTTAGTTCCGCCGCATATGCGGTTAAGAAGATCAGACATCTGACTGATATTGAAACCGCGGGACTGGTTTATTTTAGTTATTTTCATAGTATAATGTTATATGGTATTTTGTTGTGGGGGTCGGCGGCTGAGATACAGACTATTTTTGTATTGCAGAAGAGGGCCATCCGCTCCATATACAACCTTAGGCCTCGCGATTCGCTGAAAGAACTGTTTAAGAATATCGACATTTTAACTGTAGCTTCCCAATACATTTTGGACTGTATTTTGTACGTGCGAAAGAACATTGATATTTTTTCTAAAAAATCTGATTGTCATGGTTTTAACACTAGAAATAAACACAAGCTCGCGATTCCAAATCTGAAGCTCCAAAAGATTAATAGTTCATTTGTTGGTCAAAGTGTTAAAATGTACAATAAGTTGCCACAAAATGTTATTGAGTTACCAACGCATAAATTTAAATCCCACGTGAAAACCTGTTTAATGAGTAAAGGATACTATACAATTGTAGATTACTTAAATGATAAGGATTCATGGACATGATGACCTCCGTGCCTGCACACATGTAGTAATTGTATAAATATTTACTGGAATCATTATTATTATATAATTAATCATTTTTAATAAATTAGGCTTAGCAGCATTTATTAATGTATACAAATTGATTAGTATTGATTAATCAAACAATTGACAAGATGCTAACCACCTACTATTGTACACCTCGTCCTGCAGTTTATTAGTATTGGATTAAGTACTCTGTGACCTATGAGGGGAACCTAAGTAGTCATGCTCACTCAAATGTCTCTGAGGTGGTGGCGTTATGTGGCGGGTCATTACATTCCCTCTAATATGGTTGAGTGAAATGATGGCTGACACATACGTCATACTTGTGAACAGGTGCCACCTTTGGGGACTGGTCCGCTTCGGTTTACCCCATATTTAGCTTTTAATTTGCTTCATTCTATTTTGTGTTGCATTAGACTGTATGACTTGGTATGAGGATAATAAACCATTGTAAAAAAGTTGGCGATTAAAAAGAGTAACTGGCGAGTTTCTTGCCGGATCTTCTCGACCAGAAACAACTTTCCGAGCCGGTGGTAGAATCGCATTATGTTTATTTATTTCTTTAGTATATTTTATGTATCAACATATATATGTATTAACATGTAAATTATACATAAGTACTTATAAATAGTTTTAAGTCATTCAAATGTATGACCATTTGTAAGTGCTGTGTACAAGCCTATGCAAATAAAGAATTATTTGAATTGAATTGAATTAATAATAATATCCTCTAACGATTACGGCTACGGCGGCCAATCTCATTGACTAGCCACGTAAGCAGGATATATTATAGTGCTCAAGTGTGTCCGTAAACACAAGTGCACTCTCTATTACCTTACCTTCATATTCCGATAGGACACCAGTATGACACGACCGGAGAGGGATTGGGAGCAAGAACAAGGGCTCAACGTGCTTTCCGAGGCACGGGGGTACAAGACCGCCAACTTCCAGTCTCTGGGCGGACACCAAGAATTTTTGGGGGATCGAACCCGGGACTTCTTACGCAGTTAACTTAACCACTGCGCCACCGAGACAGTCATATATACATACACACAAACTCAAATACCAAGTGTTAAATTGCTGTATTTGAGACCATGAAAAACGCCTACAGTGAAGATTACCTGAATGGAAATAAATGGTCTCCTTGCTTTCGGATGAGAAGTCCCTTGTCCTTGAAGGGGGGACGGGGGGATGAAGAGACGTGACCCAAATCTTGATGATCCTTAAGGTGTACATATTGAGATTGAATGCAGCTAATGAATAAAGACTTGATTGGAAGAAAGACTTTTAAATATGTTTTAGTTGGTTTATAAAATAGAATTTCTTCGTTGTACACATCCTGTAATATCTAGTTTTAAGTTTTCATACTTTATTTTGAGTGCAATAAAAGTATATTCATTCATTCATTCATTAATTCATTATTTTATATCGTTTACATCCCGAAAACCTCATAAGAGGTATCGTGAATGAAGTCTATTTAGCATAATGTATCAATACGGGGATTAACACGATATTTATTATGTGAAACAACATTGTGTACTCACATATTTGGCTCGAAGTTTCGGCTACGTTACAGCAGCCGTGGTCACGAGCGGACTGGCTGTAACGTAGCCGAAACGTCGAGCCAAATATGTGAGTACACAATGTTGTTTCACATAATAAATATCATGTTAATCCCCGTATAGATACATTATAGTTATAATGCAACGCGAAAATCTAAAAAACTATTTAGCATGCTAGATCAAAAAAATAAGCGAAAATTAATCAGCTATTCCATACTTGCCGGGTGGATATTCTTTTTTGTATAGAACTGCTGATGTTATTTTGTTGATCTAACATGCTAAATGGACTTCATGGCAGGTTCACATTTGTCAATTACTGGATTCCACGACGATGATAATTTGAACCCGTTCTCCCGATTGAAATTCTGATACTTTTTATCTGAATCACTTCACGTACTACTCTCGTGTACGCGTTTTGTCCCGTTGTAGAAATCTGCTTCTCCTCCTGCAGGAATCAAGGGGCTGCCTCTAAGATTCTATGCTTTACTTATATGTGTACCTTCGTGGTGTTATTCTAGCTTCTTGTGTGTGATGTGGACTGTATATGCAATATAGGTACTTACTGGCGTGTGATGGGAGGCCTATCTATCAGAAGATTTATTTTAATAATAACAAAACCACAGTTTCCAAGGTTTATAGTGCAGCTTTATTTATTGTTCACCACTCACTGTTCATCACATTACACTTTTCAATGTCACAGCGTAAATTTTTAGTTATTACAATATTGTAATAGTTCTTCACATTTATTTGCAGCCAAACAATATTGGTGTGAAGCATGTTCTTTATAATTATTATGAATCCACGTATAGGCACCACGTGCTTCGTCCATTTATTTATAGGGACATTTTAAATGCACTTGTTTAAAACACACTACTGCATTCGTGATTATAGACGCGAAGTGTTGTGTTGTTTATGTATTTTAATTAATAATTATTACGGCCAAGATAGGCACATAATGTTGTATAAAACGTTAAATTCTCATAGCAACTCTATCACCCGGCCCTTTCTTGCGCAGAGATAAAACGGTAATTTTTCTAAGTCTTTGAGTGCCATCATACTAATAATGAAACGGAAACGGATGCAGTGCGCCTCAGGGTAATCATGCGTGAAAAATAGTTAATGTTCGGTAGGATACGAACACCCGTGTACATTAATTATTTGTTTAATGAAACGCGAAAGTTTAGTGTCTTATAAAAAGTATAATAGTTTATAAGTATTTTTAGTAGAGATCAGGATAAAAAATTGCAACTTTTCTCTTGGTTTTGTGGCTTTGCAGCTAGGTTTCACATCAGGGCCGAATAATAATCTTTACCAAAATGTAAGTGAAATAACCTCTTTAATACCAAGAAGCAGCAATAAGCCTTTGCAATAAAACGTAGAACAAACAGAAATCGTTATGAGCCAAGAGCTCCTAAGGAATATTATAAAATTCTGGCGCAAGCCACAAGCAAACGCACGCATACAAAGACTCCAATTTCGGGGAAAATAACCCATGATTTAAGAAACGCTTTGGAGGGAAACACTGAGACAAAGGAGAGAGGAAAAACTGTAAACGTTTCATTGAAACACATAAAAGGACGGCTTAGACGTGGCGATCGCATCGAGAGGAGAAGGTGACATTCACAGAAGATACAGCATACTTTAAATCAAATAATACAAAAAAAAAATGTTTTCAATCAAGAGTTGGGGTCTCTTATTATGCAATGCGGGCTATCGCGTGCGAAAAATCCGTAAGATGGCATACTATAAGCCTGGTCCATCTACAAGGTGATTTGGTATTTTTAGACGTGATATGTCAAAATTGTCAATTAACGAATAAATCAGCCAATGATGTTGAAGTTGGACCTCGGTTCACAGGCACGCCATCTAGCGGATATTTCACATGCGATAGTGAAGTGAAACTAACATAACATCTAATCAGGTTTTTGTAGCGCGATCATTTTTTTAAATTACATTTCACTTGACACTGGCATATAACATTATTATAATATAACGTGTGTAACTCTTTACTGAAACAACTCAGTGATCCGACTCAGCCAAATGATACACTGTTCCGAATCTCTAATGTTCGCTCCGAATGTATGATTCGACTCAAATGGATCTCGAGTCCGAGTGAACCGAATGACCCGAATGAGCTTAATGAACCGAGTGAGCCAAAAATCCGAATGAGCGGAATGATCCGATGAGCCGAATGATAAAAGTGAGCCGAATGATCCCAATGAGTGGAATGAATCAGGGATCCATGTGAGAGTCAATGTTCCAAATGAAGCGATTCAGATGCAAATTTTCCAATCTTTTGAAAGATAAGTTCTTGCCGGGTCAACATTTTATAAAGAGATAAATTCAACAGACAGCGACAACGCTTATAGGTCATCCGAAAACACGAAACGCTTGCGCGATGTAATTGACACCTAGCGCCATCTATTGGTATAAAGTTGGACTAATGTTCCAAAACTAAGTGAGGGAGATCCACTAGTTTATAAATAAAGGTATGCCACTTCATGTCGTTTCGTCAAGTTTAAATCACGCTCAACACATAAAACGGGCCGCATCAAAATTCACTTTCGCAGTGGGAGCAAGTAATGTCACCCGCGCGATAAGTGAAATAAATATGCGTCAATCCGATATAAATCGGATGGCTAGAGATGTGACACTGATATCTCGATTATTTTGTTTCCATCGCATCCTAGCGTGTAATTCTCGGTTGCGTCTAAAGCTGTCGCTCTGGAGCGCAAGATACATTTTTTTTATGAGAAAGGGAGGCAAACGAGTAAGTGAGTCACCTGATGGTAACCGCCGCCCATGGACATCAGCCACACTTAGAAGGAGAGGATATGCGTTGCTGTCCTTTTAGGAAGGTATAGGCTCGTATCTTGATGATCTCAACGCTTAGATCATTATTCTGGATTTAGGGAGTCAGGTAATTACAATTAAGCGTCTGACCTTTGGAACCACTAAACGGAGGAACCAGACCAACTGAATCATGGTAACACGTTTCAGGAATTATCCAGATCGTGCTGGTTTCGTCACGATGTGTTCTCTCACCGCCGCGGTAATGGTAAAAATATGCAAATAAATTTGAAAAGTCCAGAGGTGCATGATCGGATTTCAACCACGGCCCCCATGGAAGGCATGGTTTTGTCCACTTTGTTTCGTTTCTACTCACATATACGTACGAATCACCACTGCATCGCAATTTAACCTCAACTTTTAAGCCCCTTCTTATTTTACTAACAGAAACGACCCAGTTGCAATTACGTTGCGATCCAATTCACGCTGAACTTAACGATCGACAAAAAACTCTATAAATAAATAAATAAAACTTTATTGCAAAATCATAAGAACAACATGATACTTATAATCTACTTATACAAGGGATCAATTTTAAGTTTACTGCCTGAACTAGGAAAATCCTGTATCTCAGGCAAAAACGAAAATAGTAAAGGACTTAATCAACAAATTAATTTTAACAATAAACATAACACTACAATAACACAGAGTACCTAACCTAATTCTCCAATAAATGATGTTAACTAATACAATTAAGAGCAAAACTGATGATTATGATATAAGAAACAATGGCCCCGATAAAAATTTGATGACGCTAATTATTTCGTACCTACATATCAGTGTACTTAAATACGTCTACTCAGCAATACTTAATACTAAAATTAACCTTAAAAAGTCTATGATTACATAATAAAAACACAAGAATATGTCTTGGAAAAAACTTAAAACATATAATTTAAATAAAATCTATAGTAAACGTTATTCTACTAAAATTATAACGTTTAAGCTAATGTCAAATTAGACATTTGAGTAAAAGTTGGCTCGAAGTTATTGTATGTTCGATATTACATTAAATTCTTTAATTAAAACGATGTTCTATAACAAATATATTGATAATATGTGTCCTTGCCAGCCAAAGCTACACACAGTGGCTACCGGAGACTCAGTCGCACGGCGAGGTAGTATATCTATTTCAAATAATCAAGCGTGAGCGTACCTTTGGCAAAGACTTTAGTTAAACGCTGAGTGTGATTTACATACTCGAATCCCCGAATTTGGTTGAACTGCAGTTGCTTCATCATCACCGTCAGCCCATTTAAGTCCCCACTGCTGGGGCACGGGCCTCCTTCAATCACATGAGGGTTAATTGCCATACTCACCACGCTTGGCAGAGGGGTTGGCGAGATGCAGAGTTTTCCTTCTCTGGGTGCTGATGATCATGCCAGCAGCTTTACCTTAGTCGCCTTTTACGACACCTCGGTAAGAGTGAGGGTGGCCTATTCTACTCTGCCAGGGAACACACGGCTACGCATACGGTAGTTGCTTGGAAATAGTAGAATAGCATAAAAGCGTGCTAACCAAAACTAAATCGTAGCAGAATCGCAACTGATCGTCGATCGTTGTGTAGTAGTAGAATTGACCTCCAGGTCACAGTAGCGCGTATGTATACACGATGTATCACCACTTACAACCAATAAATCATTATGATTACAATCTTATAAAGATCCTAAGAAGGAAACCCTCGATATTGCCGGTTTTTTCACATAATGGCGAACTAACGAGCAGACGGCTCACCTGATTTCACACTTTTTGTTATATTTTTTTTTTATGCTAGTGGCGACAAACGAGCAAGCGAGTCACCTGATGGAAAGCAGTCATCGCCGCCCATAACATCTGCGAAATCAGAGAGATCGCTTATGCGTTGCCGGCCTTTTTAAAAAGGAGTACACTCTTCTCTTGAAGGTCCCTAAGTCGTAGCCGTCGGGAAATACTCCCATAGGTAAACTGTTCCACAAAACTGAGGTACGTGGTAGAAAGTTAAGTTAGAAAGTTGTTATATAGGGAGTTACTGTAAATTCTGGCTGTAAAGTCAATTTTTTAATTAGCATCTAAAGTTTTGAACTTGTATCCCTACAACGCATTATAGTGACTATCCATTCCATTGTTTCCGTGACGTGTAGATATTTCACATTGAACCCACGTCTGATTCAGAAGGATCGCTAGGCTTGCCTCATGAGTTATTCATACCAGAAATTGGTGTTTGTCTAAATTTGACGGGCAATAGCTCATCGGTGGATTGAAGTTTTGCCAAAAAAACTTGTGTTTTTCTTCGAGCCGTGCGTCAGACGGAATACGAGGGATCTATCACATATAATATACCAAGATAAAGTAGTGATGCTACATTTCAAAATAAATAAAAAAATGTAAGAGCCACACTTTGGAAAGAATGGATCGGTTTGACCGGAGCGATTATTATTATTATTTGAGTGAAATGGGGTGAGCATTGCATCTCATAGCCGCTGCAACCAGTAGAAGATCTATTGTGGCAGCCCTAGAACTTATTATAGCACCTCATGTAGCTCCAGCTCCAGGATAAACCCGAGGGTGTAGCTGATGGGGGAGCTTTTGATCTCGTCTACTGAGATCATGTGTGCTCTCAGGTGCCGGCTTCTGCAGTAGTGCAGCGCTATGCACTCGCCGAGGACGTGGATAATCGTTTCGTCGTCCTCGCGACAGAACCTGCAGATTCTGGCATCTGAAAGGGCCATATTGTGCAGGTGCTTGTTTAATTTGCAGTGCGCAGTGAGGGTCCGAGTGAGTGCCCTAACATGTCCTCTGCTCAGTTTTATTATTTCTACAGCTCGTTTCTGTTCGAACGCCTGTATTAACGCCTTGGACTGTTCTAGTCGAGGTAAACTTTTCCAGACCGCAGCGATACTACCTTTCAGAGAATCGGCGTGAAGCAGCTACTCTGCTGTGTTTCGCTGCGCGAGTGAGGGAAAGGGTTAAAGGTTGGCAACGCACTTGTGCTGCCACTGGTGTTGCGAGTATCTATAGACGGCAGCAATGACGTCTGCCACCTATCATATATTATAATAAAAACTTTATACCCTATCATCAAAAAACTACTCGTTACGTTAAACGTTTTATCTATCTATCTTTCTACTCAAAAGAAAATAACTAACACTTTAAGATCGGTTAACGTAAAATACACCGTCATTTCTTTGTCGTTTACTTCCCAAAAACCTCAGTTCAACAAAATAAGCGAAAAAAAACCGCTGTTCTATACAAAATAGAATATCCACGCGACATTAATGTATGGAGCAGCTGATTTTTTTCTCGCTTTTATTGTTGATCTATCATGCTAAATGAACTTTATTCACGATGCCCATTATGAGATTTTCTGGATATAAACGATAAAAAAATTACGGTGTATACGACGCGACGGAAAAGTCTTAAAAAGTTGCACAAAAATGCAAAATCTACGAGAAACAATAATGTTTAAATATTGATAGTGTTCAAAGCTATTCTACTAAGAGCTCTGCAGTGATGGAAACATCGTGAGGAAACCTACACGTTTTACATTGTTGCTCAAATTTTAGGTAACCACTGTAACCCTAGATATAATAGTTTCCATAATCTCTTAGGCCCCATACAAGGTGGACCGACGATCTGGTAAAGATCGCGGGAATCCATTGGATACGGGTGGCACAGGACCGATCTGTGTGGAGAACATTGGGGGAGGCCTATGTCCAGCAGTGGACGTCTATTGGCTGAAATGATGATGATGATGATTACTCTCTTAGTTACATAAACATCTCGCTACTCTGGCATTGAGTAGGTAGGTAATACCTGTATGTACATATTCTTTTTTTATTTCTTTTTGTGATTTGTGGGCACGAGCAGACGGATCACCCGATGGCAAGCGATTGCCACCGCACATACCGACTGGTGGAGTTACAAGTGCGCTGCCAACCTTTAAACCCCTCTTAGCCCCGGATTGCCGAAGCATGGCTGTCCCACGGACTAAAACGTTCCACTTTCTAAGGGTTGCGAAGGTCAGATAGCAGTCGCCTTATTGCAATTACCAGAATTTTCGAATCGTGGATCATGTTGCAAGCGTACCGATTCTGAAGCGACAGCTGGGTATTACACGTTGAGATGAGATGGATTTTTTATCCCTCACCAGAGTCCGCCTAAGGTCAGTAGCCTAAAGAGTGGCAGTGAATCCTCCAATCCGAATGCCTAGCCCCGGTATCCAGTACTGTTGATGTTTATGAGCAGAGGTTACCATTTACCATTACATAGTCTGTACTAGGTACTAGGTCAGAGATTGGCAGATTTTTTAAATAGCATTGAGAAATAACGGTCAAAAGGAGCTATGCACAAAATTTCAGCTTGAAACCTTATGTATTATTTTTGTTATGAGCCCTCAAAGGCAGAGATAAGCAAATTACGAAGGTGACAATAAAGTCTGATTCGGGTAAACGACGACGCGGTGACGTCAATGAGTTGCAGAGTCAGCGGCGCCGATCATGTTGCTGGCGGCGCGTGTAAACTCGCTGGGTGTTGCAATCGGGTTATCTCATACTTGCACTTTGCATAGTAACTATTACTATCACATCTCCCCTCTCAGATCTTCAACTATTTTTGAACTTTGAGATGAGAAAATAGTGATAACTGGGCCTTCAGCGGTAAAGAATCTTTAATGTCTTTATAGATCTTTTTTTAGGGAGATAATCTCATTGATCTGCTCTGGATTAGCTTGTAGCGTCTTGCAGTCAGGAACACGATGAGTGCGAGCGCATTTAATAGAATGTTGACGTTTATTCGAATCGTCGTATGATACAAGAAATCCGATGGTACTTGGTGCAATTGTAGAGAGGTTTGCGATATTATCCTTTGCTGTGCGTCATGCAGTTTTCTCAGATCGATTGAGTTGATATGCATATGAGATAGTTTTCTATGTTCCATCTTAGTATTATCGTAAGAGAGATTCATTATCTGAAGCGGCTGCCCTTCAATTTGATCATTGGTGTTGGTGATCGTGTACTCTGATGTATACAGGAAACAGTTCAAAGGGATGGTCTTCAGGTAGGTGCCATTCAGGATGCAATAATTCTCCCTTTTACATATGTTGTTTATCCTCGTAGCATTCGGGAAGAACATGACGTAGTGTATCTCGTCCAACTTTTCATGGCTGTTCTCGATAAGGTGATGGTGGCTATATCGCAGGTCTTATCGATGTACTGATGCGTAATGAGGTTCTGGATGCAGTCTGGTAGCTTCCGGAGGTGGTGTTCCATCTTCTCTCCACAAAGATACTAGTTATTGTACTTCGGGCATTCAGCCTCTATATACACATAACCATTCCTGTTAGTTGCTATAAATGGATAAGGTGATGGTTAATCATGTGTTCTAAGATCTCAATACTAATCATAGAATGATGTGAACTGGAGACATGGATAAAAGCTAATATATTTTCTATTCTAAATAACTCTCCTAATACTTCATCTATATTTTCTGTAATAATGACCAGATGCTGGGCGAACTTGGCATACTTTAAAAGGCTAGATAGCTATCTAAAATTTAATTTAATGTCTAATTTATCGTGATTTCGTTATCAACTAATTCATTTATGATCTTAGAATGCTGAACAATCCATTCCTTACTTAAACTAATATGGTTGTTAAACTTATGCATAATCGCGTTATTATTCTGTATGATTTTGATTGCATTATCGTACTTTACAGCATCCGCATTATCTATGTTCCCTGTAACACTTTTTATCACGGAGCCTAACCCGTCTATGAGGCCTCACTTTGGGCGCGACGCGGTTTCAAAGTCATCGTCAGCCCATTTAAGTCCCCACTGCTGGGGCACGAGCCTCCCTCAAAGTTTCAAAATATTTAAATGATTTATGACTTTTATTAACTTATCTGAAAGATAGCCTATTCGAAGTTCATAAAGTAAGTAAGTATCATTAATTAGTCTATTTTAAAAATCTAGTAGTTGATATGTAATTGATTAATTTTAACCTCTATATTCATAAGGTCTATGAATTGAGGAACGTATTATAATGTGTAGTGAGCCTTGTTGCGCCGAGCTGGAAAAATCACATAAACAAAAAAGTAAAACACCTTTTCTCACTTTATTACAAAATCGGGCAGCAATGACGCTATGGCGCCTGCTCCGTCCGGTATCTCGCCTAATGGGATCACAATTTTTTTCCTAAGCTCGAATTGAAACATCAAAACTCGACGCTGGCGTAATAACTCGAAAAATCAAGGAAACATAAATAAAAAACACCTTTTCTCTCTTAATTACAAAATCGGGCAGCAATGGCGCGATGGCGCCCGCTCCGTCCGGTATCTCGCCTAATGGGGTCTTTAACCGTGGCTCGCGTTCGGCGCTATCGGCTGTAGATTGCCGAGTGAATCACTGCAGCGTTCGTTACTTGAATCACTCTATGCCAGGAACTAGTTACTCTGGCATAGAGTAATTCTACGTACGGAAGATGCTTAGTAAGATAGTGTAACGATGGTGAACTCCATCGTTGCTAACTGTCGGGTAAATGTTAGTAATTTAGAAGAAAATGTATGCTTTTGAATATGGACTTCTGGCGAGAGTGTCAGGAGGGCTTAGCCCACTGCCGGCAAAGCAAAGGCCTCCATCATAGAAATCAAGTTATAGCTACTATGATGGGATTAGGCTTAATCACCACATTGCATCTTCTATCGCATTTACAATGGGGAATGTTCCGAGGAGCTGTTCGGCCTTATTCCAGCTGCAATTTTTCACCACCGCACATCACGTCAGAACGCGAAATACCATCCACATCCCCTGGATGGATTTATATCGACTACAGTGCGTTTCTCACGTCATTTCCTACCACGCACAGTAAAACTGTGGAACCAGCTGTCATCCGTGGTGTTTCCGAACAGATACGACTTGGTGACCTTCAAGAAAAGGGTGTACTCCTTTCTTAAGAGCCGACAACGCATATGTGATACCTCAGGTGTTGCAGATGTCCATGGGCGGCGGTGATCACTTTCCATCAGGTGTGCCGTCTGCTCGTTTGTCCGCTATAATGTAAAAAAAAAAAAAACCACGCTTGCCAAATGCGGATTGGTGATCACAAACCTGAGCTATGTCCGAAAATTTCGAAACATACTTTTCGTTCGACCTGGGAATCGAACCCAGGACCCTGAGATCACCGCCCGGTACTCAAACCACTAGACCAATAGGGCGTTATTTCAAAATTTAACTCGTATTATTTTACATTGCTCTATAATTAATTGGGAGCCGCCCCTCGACTCGTATATCAAGCAATACTCGAAGTAATGCGGTTAAGTTGAACGTGACACTATGCATGTACCTGAGCAAAAGTCACCCTACATAAAACGTAAACGTAAACACACACATGCATACACACACACACACACACACACACACACACACACACACACACACACACACACACACACACACACACATACACACACACACACACACACACACACACACACACACACACACACACACACACACACACACACACACACACACACACACACACACACACACGCACACGCACACGCACACGCATAGACACGCCTATACTCTCTTGGAAGCACATACAGACACATATAAATTAAGTCTAGCTGTATCTTGTAATACCTAAATATTTATATTGTATTACCTTATAAAATTTTAGTCACACTAAGCTTTAAATTAAAATCCTTAATAATAAACCTGTGGATGAAGAGCGAGGTATTCCCATCACAAGTATCTTTGATTACTTACCGGGAAGCCCCGTTAACTAATTGTAACGGATTTTTGTGAATAAAGCATATTTAAAGTTTTAAATGTGCTCTCCGGTAGCGAAATGTAGAGACGAGATTTGTCGAGTTATCGATACTTGATTTACTTACAATCGAATCATCTCATCTTAACACGTTATTCCCGGTAGCATCCAATGCTGTCGCTCCTGAGTCCAGGGTGCGCCTGGACCATGATCCAGGATCCATAAGTCTGGTAATGAGGTACAATGAACTGACTGCCGTCTGGCGTTTGATTCTTTACATTATCATAGCATAATTATTTTATATCTTTGTCCATCTTTGACTACGATATCAGTGCAACACTGAACAAACTTAAGTGCTAATTGCACGAATTTGTCTGTTTCTCTCTCATATTAATATGTGAGTGAGAGTACTGGAGGCCCAATCCGGGGGTTTAAAGCTTGACAACGCACTTGTGACTCCACTGGTGTTGCGGGTGTCCATGGGCGGCGGCAATCACATAAAAAAAATTGTGATTCTCGTTTGCGTTCAAAGTTGTCGCTTTGTAGTATGCTTATTTGTAAACCATGATTAATATCACACATGTTGGTAGGCACGGAGTTGATTTATGTGGAGAACCTTATGGACAGTTGGTGGAAAATTATGATGATAACGATACAAGCAGGACATCACGTTGAATCACAGACTTTTTTTGTTTATATTTGCTGTAAGATTTTAGGTGAAGACTAGCAAAGGTATTTAACAATCTAGATCTCTGAAGACTAATTACTGGATGCACCACGTTGCGTGTTTAATGCTCATTTCTTCAGCTGATAAGACACATTAAGTTTCTTGGGTGTAGCTCCGACTGTATCTTCGTGGCCGACAATGAATGGTCTGGCTGAGGAATACTCACCCTATTTATTAGGTTTGCTTTCCGGGAAACTCAGACTGTCTTGATATTGTCTTATTGAAAACATTATGAGAATATCGACCGTGGGAGAGCCACACTTCGGCATGAATGGGCAGGCTGGACCGGAGTGATACCACGGCCTGACAGAAAACCGGCCTGAAGCAGCACTGCGCTGTGTTTCGCTGCGTAAGTGAGGGCACCGGAGGCCTGATTCGGGGAAAGGGATGTTTAAAGGTTGGCAGCGCACTTGTGACTCCACTAGTGTCGCGGGTGTCCATGGGCGGCAACAATCGCTTACCTTTAACTGATACGTCTGCTCGTCTGCCACCTATCACTTAAAAGAAAACAAATAAATCATACAAAACTTTCGAAAAAAGAATGAAAACTGCTTTAGAACAATGATTTAGTTAGCAAAGGTTTAACAAACATTTTTGAATAAATCTATAGACATCATGATAGTCATAATGTATCAATACGGGGATTAACACGATATTTATTATGTGAAAATCTAAAAAACTATCATGATAGTCATATTATTATGTGACACGTATGAGTGTGCGACCAAAAACTTTATTTGAGTAACGTTGTCACGATATTTGGCGACGAACTCTCCTCACAAACAGGCAGTTCCGGTCCGTTCGTTACTCGAGGCCTGTATGCAAACGTGCCTTTAACGTAACTCCTACTTTTATGGGTGCGGTGTACTCGAGTTTCTATGTGGTTATTTACTTATTCTAGTGTGTTATAAGCCGTCATTTGTAAATGAGGCAATAAAAATATTGTTCATCGTCATAAATATTATGTAAAAAGCGTATTTAACTTGAGTCTTAAAGAAACAAAAAGAACTAGACATGTCCATTGGTAGTTGATGTATTTTCAGAATAAGTCGAAAGTTAAAATAAAAAAATATATATATACTTTCATTATTTACTGCCAGTAGCGCAGTGGCCAGTCGTTGCACTTTAAGGTTTCGATTTCCGATTCCAAAAAATATCGTTACTAAAAATATCGATTAAATAAAAAAATATATTAATTCAGTATCAATAGGTTTTTGTATACATTATAGTGGCTGGTGTCTCATTTTAAGCTTACTTTTTTAAGATTAGTTTTCAAAGAAACTTAGAGTTCAAACTCATCTTATCTTGAATAGTTTTAGAAAGAAAGAAAAAAAATATTATTATAGATATCAGAACACAGAACTTATAGCAGTTGTAAACAGAACACAATTTGGCTCAAACAGAAAACAAAACAAAACATAAAGCAATTAAAAATACATATAAATTAAAAAAAAAGGAAAAAAACAAAAATATTTTCAGTCATGTCCAGACAGTGCCAAATGAATATTTTGGTGTGTTATGACTTTTTTTTTACATTATAGCGGACAAACGAGCAGACGGCACACCTAATTGAAAGTGATCACCGCCGCCCATGGACATCTGCAACACCTGAGGTATCACATATGCGTTGCCGGCTCTTAAGAGAGGAGTAAACCCTTTTCTTAAGGGTCACCAGGTCGTGTCTGTTCGGAAACACCACGGATGACAGCTGGTTCCGTCTAGTATAAATGGCCCTCACTTAGCTTATGTCACAGCTTATGTCACATTTAGGATCCATGAAACTCGCCGCTTTCAGCTAACGTAAAACTTAAACTACGTTAAAGATCCGAAGACAAGTCCAATACTATCTCCTCATTTTAGCGTATAATCCCTGGTTTCATCCTAAGCTGTCGCTTTGGAGTCCAGGCTACGCTTAGGCCCTGATTCCTGATTTGGGGAGTCTGGTAATTACAATGAATAATGATGCGACTGCGTCTGACCATCGCAAGCATTTACATGGGCACTAGACCAACGGAATCATGGATACACGTTTCAAAAACTATCCGAAATATACAGAGGGTTTTCCTTTTTTAATATGATAAGTGGCAGATGAGCAGACGGATCAGCTAATGACCTAATGGTAAGCGATTGCTGCCGCCCATGGACACCCGCCACACACTAGCCGTGTGGTCCCCGGCAGAATAGAATAGGCAGCCCTCACTCTTACCGAGGTGTCGTAAAAGGCGACTAAGGTAAAGCTGCTGGCATGATCATCAGCACCCAGAGAAGGAAAAGTCTGTACTTATATTAAAACCCTCGCCAAACCCGTCTGCCAAGCGTGGTGAGTATGCCAATTACCCCTCATGTGATTGAGGGAGGCCCGTGCCCCAGCAGTGGGGACTTAAATGGGCTGATGATGATGATGATGGACACCCGCGACATCAGTGGAGTCACAATTGCGCTGCTAACCTTTAAACCCCCCCTAGTAAGTATTAAAATATTGGGTTACTTGTTTCTATTTTTCTTGACTATTAGCTAACGCTTTCGACCATAATCCCACCTGGTGGTGACCTACAACGAGGTCTAGGGTGTTACGCGTTTTCTTAAATATTCCTGTACCCTTATCTTATAGGTTATGGTTTTGAAAGATATGAATCTCAAGTATCAGCCTATATACTGTCCCACTGCAGGGCAAAAGTTTCCATCATAGAAATCAAGTCATCGCTACTATGATAGGATTAGGCTTAATCAAAACGCTTGCTAAATGCGGAGAGATCACAAAACCAAAGCTATGTTCGAAAGATTCTAAAGATACCTTGGCTTGACCCGGGAATGAAACCTGATACTAAATCATTAGATCAACAGGGCGTTAAGTAATCTAAGTATCTGAATCTCAAGTAGTAAAATAACTTCATTAATTATTTCATAGCAAAAGGGAAAACCTTACTTAGGGTCCAGGACATTGTTACTGATGTTGACTTAATTTATTTATTATAACCATAGCCGATTCATTCATAGATAAGTACCAATAACAACACACTGAAAGCCATCGCATTGGTCCGGCTTCGAATAATAAATAGGCATGGCCGGAGCTCGTGGAATCTTTTATTCAAGTCCGGAGGTGAGCTCAGTCGGGTACAGATTTCGTGTTTACTGTCTTATGTTGGAGTTGGCTGGGAGGTTTTATATGTGGAATGTTGAGGAGCGAGTAAACAAGTTAAAGAAACAACTGAAATTTGAATCGGAATCTTTATGCTTTAAGCTACCGCTGCATAGTGCTCATTTGTAGCATGCTTAAAAAGCATGCTTGAAAAGCATGCTCAATATGAGCATGATTAATGAAATGTCCACATTTACTATCAATTGCGTGGTATTACCCATCTCTTAGCATGCTTTTTGTTGCAACTGTTTTGCCGGCACCCTTACTGGGTATAACATCGTAATTACCATATTAAGGCGACGGGTAGGGCACACTAGCGACGCCAATTGATTTTAATTTTTAGCTACTAAACCGGATCTATTTTAAACAATTTCAGGGTTACAACCTCTAGGCAAACACTTATACTATTTATTAAATAACCATGCACAAATGTGAACCCAACATTTGTACGCGAAAATTTGATTTACGCTAAAAGTGGCTGCTTTTGGCGGTAATCAATTTTTCGCGTACAAAAACGAATCCAACATTTGTGCATGGTTAATTAATAAATAGTATAAGTGTTTGCTGAGATGTTGTAACCCCGAAATTGTTTAAAATAGATCTGGCTTAGTAGCTAAAAATTTTAATCGATTGGAGCTGGCGGCATTCCCTCTGCGATACCAAAAAAAAAGTCGTCAGGTGAGATTGCGGCCTAATACCTATTCTAAAAAAAGTGCTTGAAATAAGCGACAGAATTTTGTTTGATATTAATATCGTGTTTTCTATGATTTAGTAGTTTTACTTTATTTCAACAGTGTCTTGGTATTATAATATCTTCATTAAGTATAGTGAAATCTCCATCTGTAGTTTTAATACAAGTACGAAATCGCACAAAGGCAAACCACTTTATATGGAATAAATGTCATGTTTCCCCATGTTCATAATAAATACCTCTAAATAATTGTACCGCCTACATGGTATTTCACAGTTAATAATTTCAAACACGTTATCGTATGTAGCTATGGAACTGTATGCCGCAAAATAGCGAAATGATTCGACACAGCGATATGCTTACGTTTCCCTCCAGCCTTCACACCCTGAATGTAAATAACGTGTGAAGGTAATATTAAATACTTGATTGTGTAGGAAACAATTCGATAGCGATATCAAAGTAAAACAATGGTTTACTCCTTTGTTCTACGCCGTCCAATTTTAGTCGCTTTTATGCTTAGCCAAAATTTGTATTAATATTTTTATAGAAAGTTCATTAATATCATCAATGGCAATCAGTGGCAGAATATGTTGAATGTTAGTTTAAGAACAAATGTGCAGTTAAAGAACGTAAAGCTTCGTCATTTTTCAAATTTATTCGTTTGATATGTTATGAGTACTTATCACCTTAAGATGTAAAGAAAATTTAAAGAAGGTTGGCAGATCTTTTTAAAACAGCATGTTGGTATAACTGATTCTTGATAAACTGATTCTGATTCTTCATAAAATCGGTAATTCGTTTGTTGGCTTAAGTATTAAGATATTTAATAAGATACCACAAAATGTCGTTAACCTATCACTGGATAAGTTTAAGTCTCATATCAAAACCTGCCTAATGAAGAAAGGTTACTATAGTGTACAAGACTATTTAAATGATAAGGATTCTTGGTCATGTTAATTGATTAATCTTTTGAGTAGTTATTCATAGTAGTCTATTAACTTTCATAATTGTATTTTATTTCTCTTCTCAATTGAAACTCTGTAACATCATCAATATTTGAAAAGAGTAACTACTGAGTTTCTTGCTGGTGTCTTTTCAGTAGAAATCGACATTCCGAACCAGCGGTAGATATTATGTACCTATTTTGACATTCATAAGTGTTCTGTGTGGACCTAAATTGAATAAAAAAAATATATTTTATCTTTATCTTTTATCTTGCTGTGCAAGCGAAAATAATTTACCTTAAGGTGACGAACCTTTTTATTCTCTGTACCGTATCATATTCTTGGAAATCCATCTTTATCTCAGCCAATCTCCACCAAGTTCTGGTAGGAAGGGTAGAACCAAAAAAGTGTGTCTGATGTCGTAAAGAGAGAAAGTGCGAAATGGAGGAGTCAAAGTAGAAAACCGGACTCCGGGCTCTGAAGCGACAAAACGCTAAGATGATGATGAAAAGCCTATCTCAGTCCACTGCTGGACAAAGACCTTCCCAAATTCACATTTTTATCGATTTGATGCATCCAGTCTTTCTGATCGTCACTGCATATCCGGGCACCCTATGCTATGCTAGCTGAAAATTAATTTCTTGGAGATAGGATCAATTAGACTGTGCCATCATTCCATTTAATGGTTATCAGGCCAGCTTTTGATTGTTTTCGTCTGTAGTTTTAACCAGAAGAGTTTGATTAATATAGTGCGGGCATTTGATGATCACATAAGTTAGATCCGTTTAATTTAGATACGCGCAGTGCTTTCCGCAGGAGAACTAAGGTCACAGACATAGCCCAAAGGATTGCATGCCTCAAGTGGCAAAGGGCAGGGCACATAGCGAGGAGAAGGGTGGTAAGGTCCTTAAATGGAGGCCACGTACAGGATGTCGCAACCGTGGCAGGCCCCCCACAAGTTGGACCGACGATCTGGTGAAGATCGCAGGAATCCATTGGATGCGGGCGGCACAGGACCGATCTGTGTGGAGAACATTGGGGGTGGCCTATGTCCAGCAGTGGACGTCTATTAGCTGATATGATGATGATGAGTGCTTTAGAAGCCGCCAGTTGAGGCGTAGGGGTCTCGGGTTCGATATATAGATAGATACTCTTTATTGCACAACAAACAAAACTTAAAAGCTAGGTGTACAGAAATACAATGTACAATTTAGGCGGTCTTATCGCTGGCAGCGATCTCTACCAGACAACCTTCAGGTAAAGGTAGTTATTAGATAGAAGAGGGGAGGGTGGTGCAATCCTTTTGATTTCCGCATCGATTTCCGCATCAACAGATATTTCTGTTTAAAAACAGTTATTTGTGTTGTGTCTAGGTGTTTCCTGTTACTTCGTTGCTTCTATTTTTTTATGTGATAGGTGGCAGACGAGCAGACGTTTTCCGTAATACAAGGGGAAACATTAGTTTGAGATCAATACAATGTGTGATATTGTTTCTAGTTTACAATAAACTTATTGATTCAAAAGCGACTAACACTTGGTACTATTTACCTCTTAGCCATCGAAATGTAGACATTGTAACTCAAAGCTTTCAAGTATCTCATCTAAATTATCCCTTATCAGAAACCCGTTATTATGGCACCTATTTGTGAAACGCCCCACAAAATACCGTATACGAGATTTGTCGCGGAGATATCGCGTATCGCATACAACAGGCCAAGTCACGTAAGGTTAAGCACGTGCGAAGTATGTACAAACTGTACTTTGTAGTACAGGCAGATAACAGCGATTCACAAAACTTAAAAATTCGGTGGTTAAAGTTTGTTTTCAAATCCGCAATTTCGTAAAATACTGGGAGAAGTTTTATTACTAGCTATTTTATTTAAGAAATAGTGAAGCGACATCTTGGGACCGGGACACAACGCTATAGAGCTTTATTAATAAGGTTCAATAAACATCGTTAGCTCATTATCATCATCATCATGGTCTCCCCAACGCTCTCCAAACAGATCGGTCCTGTGCCACCCGCATCCAAGGGATTCCTGCGACCTTTAGTAGATCGTCGGTCCACCTTGTGGGGGGCCTGCCACGGCTTCGGCTTTATGTACGCGGCCTCCACTCGAGGACCTTTCTGCCCCATCGGCCGTCTGATCTCCTCGCAATGTGCCCTGCCCATTGCCACTCGAGGCATGCGATTCTTTGGGCTATGTCTTTGACCTTGGTCTTGGTTGGTTGAAAACTGCTTATTAACATCGTTTTAGTTAAAAAGGTTTAACAAACATTAAAGAATAAGACCCATAAAGATTATCATGATCGGAGATGGTGGATGGCCTCTTGGTGACTGGCCGCCATCCACGGCGAACACCCTTGACACCAGTGAAGTACGCTGCTATCCTTTAAATTCTCTATCCCCTTTAGATTGGGAGGCTCGACCGGAGTGATACCACGGCCTCACAGAAAACCGTCGCAAAGTAGCACTGTGCTGTGTTTCGCTGCGTGAGTGAGGGTACCGGAAGCCCAACCCGGGTGAAAGGGGGGTTTAAGGTTGGCAGCGCACTTGTGACTCCACTGGTGTCGCGGGTGTCCATGGGCGGCGGCATTCACTTACCATCTGGTGATCTCTGCTCATCTGCCACCTACCATATTAAAAAAACTCAGAATTTAAAATACTTTATTTTGAAACAAAAGCATTTATGATCACATATTGATCAAAAGCAGCATAATATAATATCATGCCATTTGAGTATTGAACACGTTTAGTATTCCCTACAACGAATAATATTTCGCAGCTAGTGACCGTAAGAGGGATTTAAAAGGGTATAAATAGTGCAAGTGAGAGCGGGCACTCCCCACTAATGCCTTGTTAGTTGCGGATACCGACGGGACGATAGGATTGGTACAATTCAAAAGATAACAGCGGGCATTATCTTTACTTTTTCATATGAGATAATACAAAGATATTGAAAAATCATCTTCTTGGAAGCAATAGAAAACAGACAAGGATGCTCATAGGAGCGTTAACAGGGCATTATGGAACGAACGAAATGCTGATAAAGATGAACATAACATCAAATAGCGACTGCAGAGCATGCAAGGAGTAGACTTGAACCATAGAACATCTGTTATGTGAATGCGACTCATTAGCCAGAGACAGAATGTGTATTCTAGGTAACGCTTATTTAAACCACTAGACATTAAAACAATAGGGCGTTGGTGTGATCTTCATTGAAATCTTATTAAGCATGAAAATATTTAACTAATTACCATAAAAGTTTGTCCATTTACAGTCTAGGCTTGGTACTTTATAAGCTGAAAATAAAAATGAGGATAGTCTACTACGAGCAATGGTAGTTCAGTGAATAAGATTGCGCCTTCCATGTGGAAGGACGTGGTTTGGATCTGAACATGCACCACTAGATTTTTCAAATCTATGTACTTATTGCTTACGTTATTGCTACCATAAGCTCGGCGGTGAGGGAAAACATCGAGAGGAAATATGCATGTTTCGGAAATAGCTTTTGAAACCATGATTCAGTGTAACCATGATTCAGTGTAATCGTGATTCAGTTTGACCCTCCCTTTCAGTCCCCTTTAACAGGGGAACCAGATTCCCTGTTAAAGGGTTGCGATGGTCATACGGCAGTCACTTTATAGTAATTACCCCGCTCCCTAAGTCCAAGCGTACCTAGGGCCAAAGTGACAGCTTTGGACGCAAACGGACATAACAGAGTAACTTATTATATACTGAGATAGAGTATCAGTCGGCTAGCCTGTGCTAGCGCCATCTAGAGGAAACTGACCAAAACTCAACGACTATGTAGAATACAAATACAAAGTACATACTTTATTTGCCAATAAATAGGGTGGTTACATAGAATGTAGATGTTGTAAATTTACATGTCGCTTAAACCTAATTAGCCATTAAATTGTAGCATGCAAATATTTCAAGTTGTAAGAGCATTCGAAGTTATCTATGGTAAGACCTATTTGTAGGACCTTATACTATAGAGATAAAAATAGGGAAAAATAATATACCACGGTCACCTTCGAGAATCAGTCAGAGAAACGCTTAAATAAAATATCAGAAATCATTTTATTTGCTATAATAACAAAATTCCCAGTACTTTCTGGACCTCTGGTTGATTTCCCGTTCCTTGACTGTTTTAAAAATGCAACTTGAGCTCATTGTTTCGGAAACACGCTTTAATAGCGCGATGTAAAACAGCATAGCGACATCTATTGAAACAACACCGAAACATCTGCTTGATTGCTTTTTAAAACTACATCTGCTTTTTTTAAATACAAGTCCCATCTAACGAAAACCGCTGAACTATTTTTCCTAAACTAAGGAAAAAAATACTAAATGTAATGACCCTGTCAGGAATTACACGCTAAGGTGAGGAGGATTGGTAGGGTTAATAGTTTATGTTGACTTTATTACAATTGATGAAAGAAAACAACAAAACATATCTTATGACTTGCACCATAAAATATCAGAGCGGAGATTTACCCCTAGCTTGTTGTTTGATTTAGGGAGACTTAGCTGGACAAATAGCCTACCTATGTACTACACACGATGCAATTTATAAAGAAACCTATCTCGACTCAGACGCTAGCAGAATACGCACGCAGCTTTGGATAAATTCGCGGCCATTTGTACGGACGAAGTAAATTGCATTGTATTTCTTATAATACTGATAATCTAATTGGCTGATGTATGGAGAGTGATTCTGTGTCTGAGTAGATGTAAAATATGTTGGGGTCATATTTATTAGGCTAAGTGGGCTGCTCGTAGGAAATGAAAAGTGATTCCACGTAACTGATATCGACCGATTTGAAGTTGGAGAAAAATAGAACGTACTACTATCAAAACTGATATCAAATAGCGAAACGCATATGATGTATAAAAAGTCAGTGAGAAATAATATGAAAAAAAAAAACCGCCTTCGAAAGCCACAAAAAAAAAAGTGTAAAATAATATTTTGACACTTCTCATAACATTTATGACAAGTACACTCGTGATTTTCGAAGGCGTTTTTTTATGCAGAATTTTTTTCATCCTTTTTAGTATCTTATTTTCTCGGCAGCAGCCCCATCCGTAAAATAAATAACAACCTTCATGTGTGTACAGTATAAAAAGAATTAACCTTCAACTCTAACCGTTAAGAAGTTAACCTATCATCATCAGCTGAGCACATTTAATTTTTCAATTACATGCCTGATTAAAATTAAATGTGAAGATAAAATTTGAGGGCTGCCCTCGATTTCACTGGGATCCCAACACCAGATCTTGGCATGGTGACATTGGAACCAACGGAGTGTTTTCTTTCAATAAAAAATAAATAGTGCAAATCGGTCAGTAATTGGCGGAGAAATCGGTGAACATAAATAAAAAATTAAAAAAAAAAAATTAAAAACATACATCAGTCTAAAATATAATCTCCTCCTATCTTAGAGTGGCCTGTTATTGATTTTTTACTGGAAGCATTTGGAGAATGTTTCGAATGAGCTTCACGACATAATACCACCTTCTCCTAACCATGCAGAATGTTGGGTCCTTTTTTGTACGCGAAAGATTGATTCATGCTAAAAGTTGCCGCTTTTGACGGTAATCAATTTTTCACGTACAAAAAACTGGCCCGACATTTGTGCATCGTTTATTTAATAAGTGTTTGCCGAGAGTTGTAACCGCGAAATTGCTTAAAATAGATACGGTTTAGAAGCTAAAAACTTAAATTCGATTGGCGTCGCTGGTGGGCCCTATCCGTCACCTAAAGAAACGTATCCGCATACTTCCTATTAAACAATGCATTCGACCAGGCTCCACTTAATTTTAGTGTTCAATGCATGGAACTAGATCACACGTGCTTTAAACGGAAATGTGCATTTTCGGAAAAAAGGTCACAGATTATGAAAGAGATCCAACCGACCCTAACCAGTGTTGCGGTGCGGTAGAGAAAGAACTTCGCCGAACCCGTCAATCCATTACTAACGGCTTTGGGTGGTTTTTCAAGTATGGCTTTCTATGAAAAGGTACATTCTGTTTAGCATGTCTATGGTTCAATGTAGTTTGTTGACAATACAGCATGGTAGGTGCGGATCTTCTTCTCTATTATACTACACTATAATACAGCTATAATTAGAAAAATACAATTAATAAGTTACGTATCAGACTTTACCGTGGGGTCCCCGGCTAGAGTAGACGAGGCCACCCCTCACTTTTACCGAGGTGTCTAAAGAGCGACTAAGTAAAGCTGCTGGCATGATCTCAGCATTCAGAGAAGGAAAACTATGCATTTATATCGAAACCCTCGCCAACCCGTCTGCCAGCGTGGTGGAGTATGGCACTTACCCCTCATTTGATTGAGGAGGCACCATGCCGCAGTGATACTTTAATGGCTTGATGATGATGAGTGTCAGATCAATTTACAAGTAGTGGAAAAATAACACTTTTGTCTCAACTTTCTACGCACGTACCTCAGTTCTGTGAAACAGTTTGCTGCAGAAGTATTTCGGACGGTACGCCTAGGACCTTCAAGAGAAGAGCGTAGTACTCTTTTTAAAAGGCCGGCACACATTAGCGATCTCTCGATTTCGCGGATGTTCATAGGGCGGCGATGATTATTTCCATCAGGGACTCGCTGCTCGTATTGTCCGCGCTCTAGCATAAAAAAAACTCAGGACGGTCCAAAGTCCAACAAGGAATAACTTCGACGTGTCGCCATGGGTACAAAATACAACATCTACATCCTCCCATACACAAAGTGTGCAGTCGACCTACTCTCCTTTTTCCGCCGCATTTCAACATTGTGTCGCAAAAGTTTCTCAAAAAAAGCCATCAAAACCGGCTTCCTCCCGCGTTTTAGCGGGGGGGGGTTCGTTCACACCCTTTTGGAGAAGCATATACTTATCCTAGGATGTAACCAACTCGATGTAAAATTACTCGATTATGACCCTATTTACAATAAAAAATATGAATAAGTCATTAAAGGCATTCATAATTTACCATAGTTTTTCATGGAAAGTGCTCTGACCGAGATCGTCCAATATGTATTACTCATAAATGTAATTGATTGGGTAGAAACAACTTCGAGGGATGAGGTGAATAGAAGATCCCAAGTTAGGTGGGCAGCATTGGAAAATTACGTCGTGTCTTCCGTATCGTCGATACCACAGTGCCTAAAGACAAAGTCAGTCATGACGGAGCCGAAACGTGATTTTTTTTACAGATATTGCGACTTGATGTTTATACATGCCCCTAAATAGAGTGTGCCTTTTCATAGAATGCATACTTGAAAAACTGGCACGAAGCGAACTGGAGTTTAAAAAAAAAAAAAAACCCTGGGGGTGAAGTGCTGGCGATGTTTCCTTTCTCATAATGCCTAAAGCATCTGCATAAAAAAGGGCCCGATGAGATCTCTTTCACACTTGAAAATGGCTACATTTCGTTAAAGCGAGCGGTTTTCTAAAGGACCCATGGGAAAAAACATGCATCGCAGTGAGTGCCATTTCTCACTATGACATGTCTTTTTTAAACGAGTTTGAACAGAGTTCGTCCTTTTCGGTGCTCTGGATGGTGACTGTACCTTAGCATTGTGATATAAAGAGATAGCATGCCGACGGCGTTCAAGTATTCCAGCCCAAAACGCATTCTGCCACTATTTAAACGGTGGGTGTTGAATCGGTATGGCATGAGGCCTTAGTCACGTGGTGAACCTTGTTTTATGTGACAGTTGGCAGACCGCAAACGGATCGCTGATGGTAAAGCGATTGCCGGCCGCCCAAAGTCACTTGTGAAACCAGTGGAGATCACAAGTGCGCTGCCAACCATTAAACCCCTTCTTTCCTCCTCGAACACCCTTCCGTAGCCCTCCTAACGCAGCTAAAAACATAGCACATCTCCAGTTTTTTCTGTGATTCCGGTGTAAATAACAGCACGTGGCTGTCGACGTCATCAACTTAAAAAAGCAATTTGTGTGATGATACAGTGACTTCTTGTCTGTTCTAACTCGAGTCAGAGACGTGAAGTTGACACATCACAAATTTGGCCCGATGATTCACGGTGGTGAGAGGGAAATGTTTGTTTGCTGACGGAAGACGTCCGCTGACCTTGTTGCGGCAAGCGTTTGCGGTGTTATTATGTAATCTGAATTTGGCGCCGGTTTTTTATGTGGACTGTTTGAGGATCGAGTAACAAGTTACAGAACGACTGCAATTTGAAATCGGAATCTTTAATGCGTTTAAGCATACCTGGACTGGTGCATTGTGCTCATTTGTAGCTGCTTAAAAAGCATGCTTGAAAAGCATGCTCAATATGAGCATGATTAATGAAATGTCCACATTTACTATCAATTGCGTGGTTAATTACCCATCTCTTAGCATGCTTTTTGTTGCAACTGTTTTGCCGGCACCCTTACTGGGTATATAACATCGTAATTACCATATTAAGGGCGACGGGTAGGGCACACTAGCGACGCCAATTGATTTTAATTTTTAGCTACTAAACCGGATCTATTTTAAACAATTTCAGGGTTACAACCTCTAGGCAAACACTTATACTATTTATTAAATAACCATGCACAAATGTGAACCCAACATTTGTACGCGAAAATTTGATTTACGCTAAAAGTGGCTGCTTTTTGGCGGTAATCAATTTTTCGCGTACAAAAACGAATCCAACATTTGTGCATGGTTAATTAATAAATAGTATAAGTGTTTGCTGAGATGTTGTAACCCCGAAATTGTTTAAAATAGATCTGGCTTAGTAGCTAAAAATTTTAATCGATTGGAGCTGGCGGCATTCCCTCTGCGATACCAAAAAAAAAGACGTCAGGTGAGATTGCGGCCTAATACCTATTCTAAAAAAAAGTGCTTGAAATAAGCGACAGAATTTTGTTTGATATTAATATCGTGTTTTCTATGATTTAGTAGTTTTACTTTATTTCAACAGTGTCTTGGTATTATAATATCTTCATTAAGTATAGTGAAATCTCCATCTGTAGTTTTAATACAAGTACGAAATCGCACAAAGGCAAACCACTTTATATGGAATAAATGTCATGTTTCCCCATGTTCATAATAAATACCTCTAAATAATTGTACCGCCTACATGGTATTTCACAGTTAATAATTTCAAACACGTTATCGTATGTAGCTATGGAACTGTATGCCGCAAAATAGCGAAATGATTCGACACAGCGATATGCTTACGTTTCCCTCCAGCCTTCACACCCTGAATGTAAATAACGTGTGAAGGTAATATTAAATACTTGATTGTGTAGGAAACAATTCGATAGCGATATCAAAGTAAAACAATGGTTTACTCCTTTGTTCTACGCCGTCCAATTTTAGTCGCTTTTATGCTTAGCCAAAATTTGTATTAATATTTTTATAGAAAGTTCATTAATATCATCAATGGCAATCAGTGGCAGAATATGTTGAATGTTAGTTAAGAACAAATGTGCAGTTAAAGAACGTAAAGCTTCGTCATTTTTCAAATTTATTCGTTTGATATGTTATGAGTACTTATCACCTTAAGATGTAAAGAAAATTTAAAGAAGGTTGGCAGATCTTTTTAAAACAGCATGTTGGTATAACTGATTCTTGATAAACTGATTCTGATTCTTCATAAAATCGGTAATTCGTTTGTTGGCTTAAGTATTAAGATATTTAATAAGATACCACAAAATGTCGTTAACCTATCACTGGATAAGTTTAAGTCTCATATCAAAACCTGCCTAATGAAGAAAGGTTACTATAGTGTACAAGACTATTTAAATGATAAGGATTCTTGGTCATGTTAATTGATTAATCTTTTGAGTAGTTATTCATAGTAGTCTATTAACTTTCATAATTGTATTTTATTTCTCTTCTCAATTGAAACTCTGTAACATCATCAATATTTGAAAAGAGTAACTACTGAGTTTCTTGCTGGTGTCTTTTCAGTAGAAATCGACATTCCGAACCAGCGGTAGATATTATGTACCTATTTTGACATTCATAAGTGTTCTGTGTGGACCTAAATTGAATAAAAAAAAAATATATTTATCTTTATCTTTTATCTTGCTGTGCAAGCGAAAATAATTTACCTTAAGGTGACGAACCTTTTTATTCTCTGTACCGTATCATATTCTTGGAAATCCATCTTTATCTCAGCCAATCTCCACCAAGTTCTGGTAGGAAGGGTAGAACCAAAAAAGTGTGTCTGATGTCGTAAAGAGAGAAAGTGCGAAATGGAGGAGTCAAAGTAGAAAACCGGACTCCGGGCTCTGAAGCGACAAAACGCTAAGATGATGATGAAAAGCCTATCTCAGTCCACTGCTGGACAAAGACCTTCCCAAATTCACATTTTTATCGATTTGATGCATCCAGTCTTTCTGATCGTCACTGCATATCCGGGCACCCTATGCTATGCTAGCTGAAAATTAATTTCTTGGAGATAGGATCAATTAGACTGTGCCATCATTCCATTTAATGGTTATCAGGCCAGCTTTTGATTGTTTTCGTCTGTAGTTTTAACCAGAAGAGTTTGATTAATATAGTGCGGGCATTTGATGATCACATAAGTTAGATCCGTTTAATTTAGATACGCGCAGTGCTTTCCGCAGGAGAACTAGGGTCACAGACATAGCCCAAAGGATTGCATGCCTCAAGTGGCAAAGGGCAGGGCACATAGCGAGGAGAAGGGTGGTAAGGTCCTTAAATGGAGGCCACGTACAGGATGTCGCAACCGTGGCAGGCCCCCCACAAGTTGGACCGACGATCTGGTGAAGATCGCAGGAATCCATTGGATGCGGGCGGCACAGGACCGATCTGTGTGGAGAACATTGGGGGTGGCCTATGTCCAGCAGTGGACGTCTATTAGCTGATATGATGATGATGAGTGCTTTAGAAGCCGCCAGTTGAGGCGTAGGGGTCTCGGGTTCGATATATAGATAGATACTCTTTATTGCACAACAAACAAAACTTAAAAGCTAGGTATACAGAGATACAATGTACAATTTAGGCGGTCTTATCGCTGGCAGCGATCTCTACCAGACAACCTTCAGGTAAAGGACATTAGATAGAAGAGGGGAGGGTGGTGCAATCCTTTTACAGATATTTTTTGTTTAAAAACAGTTATTTGTGTTGTGTCTAGGTGTTTGCTGTTACTTCGTTGCTTCTGATTTTTTTATGTGATAGGTGGCAGACGAGCAGATGTTTTCCTTAATACAAGGGGAAACATTAGTTTGAGATCAATACAATGTGTGATATTGTTTCTAGTTTACAATAAACTTATTGATTCAAAAGCGACTAACACTTGGTACTATTTACCTCTTAGCCATCGAAATGTAGACATTGTAACTCAAAGCTTTCAAGTATCTCATCTAAATTATCCCTTATCAGAAACCCGTTATTATGGCACCTATTTGTGAAACGCCCCACAAAATACCGTATACGAGATTTGTCGCGGAGATATCGCGTATCGCATACAACAGGCCAAGTCACGTAAGGTTAAGCACGTGCGAAGTATGTACAAACTGTACTTTGTAGTACAGGCAGATAACAGCGATTCACAAAACTTAAAAATTCGGTGGTTAAAGTTTGTTTTCAAATCCGCAATTTCGTAAAATACTGGGAGAAGTTTTTATTACTAGCTATTTTATTTAAGAAATAGTGAAGCGACATCTTGGGACCGGGACACAACGCTATAGAGCTTTATTAATAAGGTTCAATAAACATCGTTAGCTCATTATCATCATCATCATGGTCTCCCCAACGCTCTCCAAACAGATCGGTCCTGTGCCACCCGCATCCAAGGGATTCCTGCGACCTTTAGTAGATCGTCGGTCCACCTTGTGGGGGGCCTGCCACGGCTTCGGCTTTATGTACGCGGCCTCCACTCGAGGACCTTTCTGCCCCATCGGCCGTCTGATCTCCTCGCAATGTGCCCTGCCCATTGCCACTCGAGGCTTGCGATTCTTTGGGCTATGTCTTTGACCTTGGTCTTGGTTGGTTAAAAACTCCTTATTAACATCGTTTTAGTTAAAAAGGTTTAACAAACATTAAAGAATAAGACCCATAAAGATTATCATGATCGGAGATGGTGGATGGCCTCTTGGTGACTGGCCGCCATCCACGGCGAACACCCTTGACACCAGTGAAGTACGCTGCTATCCTTTAAATTCTCTATCCCCTTTAGATTGGGAGGCTCGACCGGAGTGATACCACGGCCTCACAGAAAACCGTCACAGAGCAGCACTGTGCTGTGTTTCGCTGCGTGAGTGAGGGTACTGGAAGCCCAACCCGGGTCAAAGGGGGTTTAAGGTTGGCAGCGCACTTGTGACTCCACTGGTGTCGCGGGTGTTCATGGGCGGCGGCAATCACTTACCATCTGGTGATCTCTGCTCATCTGCCACCTACCATATTAAAAAAACTCAGAATTTAAAATACTTTATTTTGAAACAAAAGCATTTATGATCACATATTGATCAAAAGCAGCATAATATAATATAATGCCATTTGAGTATTGAACACGTTTAGTATTCCCTACAACGAATAATATTTCGCAGCTAGTGACCGTAAGAGGGATTTAAAAGGGTATAAATAGTGCAAGTGAGAGCGGGCACTCCCCACTAATGCCTTGTTAGTTGCGGATACCGACGGGACGATAGGATTGGTACAATTCAAAAGATAACAGCGGGCATTATCTTTACTTTTTCATATGAGATAATACAAAGATATTGAAAAATCATCTTCTTGGAAGCAATAGAAAACAGACAAGGATGCTCATAGGAGCGTTAACAGGGCATTATGGAACGAACGAAATGCTGATAAAGATGAACATAACATCGAATAGCGACTGCAGAGCATGCAAGGAGTAGACTTGAACCATAGAACATCTGTTATGTGAATGCGACTCATTAGCCAGAGACAGAATGTGTATTCTAGGTAACGCTTATTTAAACCACTAGACATTAAAACAATAGGGCGTGGTGTGATCTTCATTGAAATCTTATTAAGCATGAAAATATTTAACTAATTACCATAAAAGTTTGTCCATTTACAGTCTAGGCTTGGTACTTTATAAGCTGAAAATAAAAATGAGGATAGTCTACTACGAGCAATGGTAGTTCAGTGAATAAGATTGCGCCTTCCATGTGGAAGGACGTGGTTTGGATCTGAACATGCACCACTAGATTTTTCAAATCTATGTACTTATTGCTTACGTTATTGCTACCATAAGCTCGGCGGTGAGGGAAAACATCGAGAGGAAATATGCATGTTTCGGAAATAGCTTTTGAAACCATGATTCAGTGTAACCATGATTCAGTGTAATCGTGATTCAGTTTGACCCTCCCTTTCAGTCCCCTTTAACAGGGGAACCAGATTCCCCTGTTAAAGGGTTGCGATGGTCATACGGCAGTCACTTTATAGTAATTACCCCGCTCCCTAAGTCCAAGCGTACCTAGGGCCAAAGTGACAGCTTTGGACGCAAACGGACATAACAGAGTAACTTATTATATACTGAGATAGAGTATCAGTCGGCTAGCCTGTGCTAGCGCCATCTAGAGGAAACTGACCAAAACTCAACGACTATGTAGAATACAAATACAAAGTACATACTTTATTTGCCAATAAATAGGGTGGTTACATAGAATGTAGATGTTGTAAATTTACATGTCGCTTAAACCTAATTAGCCATTAAATTGTAGCATGCAAATATTTCAAGTTGTAAGAGCATTCGAAGTTATCTATGGTAAGACCTATTTGTAGGACCTTATACTACAGAGATAAAAATAGGGAAAAATAATATACCACGGTCACCTTCGAGAATCAGTCAGAGAAACGCTTAAATAAAATATCAGAAATCATTTTATTTGCTATAATAACAAAATTCCCAGTACTTTCTGGACCTCTGGTTGATTTCCCGTTCCTTGACTGTTTTAAAAATGCAACTTGAGCTCATTGTTTCGGAAACACGCTTTAATAGCGCGATGTAAAACAGCATAGCGACATCTATTGAAACAACACCGAAACATCTGCTTGATTGCTTTTTAAAACTACATCTGCTTTTTTTAAATACAAGTCCCATCTAACGAAAACCGCTGAACTATTTTTCCTAAACTAAGGAAAAAAATACTAAATGTAATGACCCTGTCAGGAATTACACGCTAAGGTGAGGAGGATTGGTAGGGTTAATAGTTTATGTTGACTTTATTACAATTGATGAAAGAAAACAACAAAACATATCTTATGACTTGCACCATAAAATATCAGAGCGGAGATTTACCCCTAGCTTGTTGTTTGATTTAGGGAGACTTAGCTGGACAAATAGCCTACCTATGTACTACACACGATGCAATTTATAAAGAAACCTATCTCGACTCAGACGCTGGCAGAATACGCACGCAGCTTTGGATAAATTCGCGGCCATTTGTACGGACGAAGTAAATTGCATTGTATTTCTTATAATACTGATAATCTAATTGGCTGATGTATGGAGAGTGATTCTGTGTCTGAGTAGATGTAAAATATGTTGGGGTCATATTTATTAGGCTAAGTGGGCTGCTCGTAGGAAATGAAAAGTGATTCCACGTAACTGATAATCGACCGATTTGAAGTTGGAGAAAAATAGAACGTACTACTATCAAAACTGATATCAAATAGCGAAACGCATATGATGTATAAAAAGTCAGTGAGAAATAATATGAAAAAAAAACCGCCTTCGAAAGCCACAAAAAAAAAGTGTAAAATAATATTTTTGACACTTCTCATAACATTTATGACAAGTACACTCGTGATTTTCGAAGGCGTTTTTTTATGCAGAATTTTTTTTCATCCTTTTTAGTATCTTATTTTCTCGGCAGCAGCCCCATCCGTAAAATAAATAACAACCTTCATGTGTGTACAGTATAAAAAGAATTAACCTTCAACTCCTAACCGTTAAGAAGTTAACCTATCATCATCAGCTGAGCACATTTAATTTTTCAATTACATGCCTGATTAAAATTAAATGTGAATATAAAATTTGAGGGCTGCCCTCGATTTCACTGGGATCCCAACACCAGATCTTGGCATGGTGACATTGGAACCAACGGAGTGTTTTCTTTCAAATAAAAAATAAATAGTGCAAATCGGTCAGTAATTGGCGGAGAAATCGGTGAACATAAATAAAAATTAAAAAAAAATAAATTAAAAAACATACATACAGTCTAAAATATAATCTCCTCCTATCTTAGAGTGGCCTGTTTATTGATTTTTTACTGGAAGCATTTTGGAGAATGTTCGAATGAGCTTCACGACATAATACCACCTTCTCCTAACCATGCAGAAATGTTGGGTCCTTTTTTGTACGCGAAAGATTGATTCATGCTAAAAGTTGCCGCTTTTGACGGTAATCAATTTTTCACGTACAAAAACTGGCCCGACATTTGTGCATCGTTATTTAATAAGTGTTTGCCGAGAGTTGTAACCGCGAAATTGCTTAAAATAGATACGGTTTAGAAGCTAAAAACTTAAATCGATTGGCGTCGCTGGTGTGCCCTATCCGTCACCTAAAGAACGTATCCGCATACTTCCTATTAAACAATGCATTCGACCAGGCTCCACTTAATTTTTAGTGTTCAATGCATGGAACTAGATCACACGTGCTTTAAACGGAATGTGCCATTTTCGGAAAAAAGGTCACAGATTATGAAAGAGATCCAACCGACCCTAACCAGTGTTGCGGTGCGGTAGAGAAAGAACTTCGCCGAACCCGTCAATCCATTACTAACGGCTTTGGGTGGTTTTTCAAGTATGGCTTTCTATGAAAAGGTACATTCTGTTTAGCATGTCTATGGTTCAATGTAGTTGTTGACAATACAGCATGGTAGGTGCGGATATTCATTCTCTATTTATAACTACACTATAATACAGCTATAATTAGAAATAAATACAATTAATAATTTACGTACAGACTTTAGCCGTGTGGTCCCCGGCAGAGTAGAATAGGCCACCCTCACTTTTACCGAGGTGTCGTAAAAGGCGACTAAGGTAAAGCTGCTGGCATGATCATCAGCATTCAGAGAAGGAAAACTCTGCATTTATATCGAAACCCTCGCCAACCCGTCTGCCAAGCGTGGTGAGTATGGCAATTACCCCTCATGTGATTGAGGGAGGCCCATGCCCCAGCAGTGAGGACTTAAATGGGCTGATGATGATGAGTGTCAGATCAAGTTACAAGTAGTGGAAAAATAACACTTTTGTCTCAAACTTTCTACCACGTACCTCAGTTCTGTGAAACAGTTTGGCTGCAGGAGTATTTCCGGACGGGTACGACTTATGGACCTTCAAGAGAAGAGCGTAGGTACTCTTTTTTAAAAAGGCCGGCAACACATTAGCGATCTCTCCGATTTCGCGGATGTTCATGGGCGGCGATGATTACTTTCCATCAGGTGACTCGCTTGCTCGTTTGTCCGCCTCTAGCATAAAAAAAACATCAGGACGGTCCAAAGTCCAACAAGGATAACTCGACGTGTCGCCATGTGTACAAAATACAACAATCTAAAATCCTCCCATACACAAAGTGTGCAGTCGAGCCTACTCTCATTTTTCCGCCGCATTTCCAACATTGTGTCGCAAAAGTTTCTCAAAAAAATCCAGTCAAAAACCGGCTTCCTCCACGCGGTTTTTAGCGGAGTTCGTTCACAACCCTTTTGGAGAAGCATATACTTATCCTAAGGATGTACCAACTCGATGTAAAAATTACTCGAGTTATGACCCTATTACAATAAAAAATATGAATAAGTCATTAAAAGGCATTCAATAAATTTACCATAGGGTTTTCCATGGAAAGTGCTCTGCCGAGTCGTCCAATAATGATATTACATCAATAAATGTAATTGATTGGGTAGAAACAACTTCGAGGATGAGGTGAATAGAAGAATCCAGTTAGGTTGGGCAGCATTTGGAAAATTACGTCGTGTCTTCGTATCGTCGATACCACAGTGCCTAAAGACGAAAGTCAGTCATGACGGAGCCGAAACGTGATTTTTTTTACAGATATTGCGACGTTGATGTTTATACATGCACCCTAAATAGAGTGTGCCTTTTCATAGAATGCCATACTTGAAAAACTGCACGAAGCGAACTGTTAGTACTGGGGTGAAGTGCAGGGCGATGTTCTTTCTCTAATGCATAAAGAATCTGCATAAGGGCCCGATGAGATCTCTTTCACACTTGAAAATGGCACATTTCGTTTAAAGCGAGCGTTTTCTAGTCCCATGGGAAAAACATGCATCGGCAGTGATTTCCATTTCTCACTATGACATGTCTTTTTTAAACGAAGTTTGAAAAGAGTTCGTCCTTTGCGGTAGCTCTGGATGGTGACTGTACCTTAGCATTGTTGATATAAGAGATAAGCATGCCGACGGCGTCAGTAGTTCCAGCACAAAACTCATTTCTGCCCTATTTAAACGGTGGGTGTTGAATCGGGATGGCATGAGCTTTAGCACGGTGGTAACTTTTTTTATGTGACAGTTGGCAGACGAGCAGACGGATCGCCTGATGGTAAGCGATTGCCGCCGCCCAAAGTCACTTGTGACACCAGTGGAGTCACAAGTGCGCTGCCAACCATTAAACCCCTCTTTCCTCCTCCCGCCTCCGGTACCCTCACTAACGCAGCAAAACATAGCACATTCCCAGTTTTCTGTGATGCCGTGGTATCATACCGCAGCGTGGCTGTCCGACGGTCATCAACTTTAAATCGCGTTTGTGTGATGATAACAGTGACTTTCCTTGTCTGTTCTAACTCGAGTCAGAGACGTGAAGTTGACACATCACAAATTTGGCCGTGATGCACGGTGGGGAGAGGGAACTGGTTGTTTGCTGAGCGGACGTCCGCTGACTTGTTGCGGCAAGCGGTTTGCGATGTTTATTATGTAATCTGAATTTGGCCGCCGGTTTTAGAATTGTTTTTAGTGCTATTACGTCATTACTGAAGGAAGAGAGGTGCAAGTTTACGAGAGAAAGAGAATGGACGTATTTACGACTTCTTACGCAAAGTTGTAGGCTCAAAGAATCAAAGCGCACGTGATTTTTTTTTCTATGTATGGACAGCTACACATCAATATATTGTTTTAAACTTTCATTGTTACTAACATTAAAATAGTTATTTATGGGAATCCTACCATGTACCTTATTTTTGAGTTTCCGATATTCGGCACTGTTGCAAGCGCCATGGTCACGGAGTAACTGAAGGAAACTCAAAAATAAGGTAAAAATCCCGTAAAAAACTTTTTAAAGCTACACATCAAGGTATATAGATGTTTTTCTTCTATCGTTACTTGCCTTAATGTCAAACTCGTTTGTTTAATATCAATTGAGGAAATTTTACACATTTTTACCTGTTGTGTGGCTATATGAGGACGTTTTTATAGGTAGCAGATAAGCAGACGGATCACCTGATGATAAGCGATTCCTGCCGCCCATGGATAATCGCAACCCTAGTGCAGTTACAAATATGCTGCGCCCCTTTCCCCGGATTGTCTCTGATACCGTCACTCACGAAGTGAAACATAGACGCTTTGCTTCACGCCAGTTTTCTGTGAGGCCATGGTATCACTCCTGTCGAGACAGCCTATTGATGCCGAAGCATTGCTCTCCTACACTTGTATTTGTATCATTAATTGAGCGGTGAGCAAAAACAGCGCAAAGTAAGGAAAGAGTTTTTCAACTTCTGGACATCAATAAATGTTGACAAAGTAATTCTGAATATGTATTTTTTATATGATGATCTGCTCGTATGCCACCTAGGCAGACGAGCAGACGGATCACTTGATGGTAAGTGATTGCCGCCGCCCATAGACACCCGCGACACCAGTGGAGTCACAATTGCGCCGCCAACCTTTAAACCCCCTTTCCCCAGATTGTGCCTCCGGGATACTCAGTCACGCAGCGAAACACAAATCGGTGCTGCTTCACGCCTTCACGCGTTTTCTGTGAGGCCGATAACCATTCATGCTGAAGCGTGGCTCTCCCAAATCTGCATGTGTAATCATGATCCAGTTAAATTCCTCTGTCTGTGCATTGCGGAGGTCAGACGGAATTGCGTCATTGTAATTACCAGACTTGCCAAATGGACCAATTAATTTGCCGCCTAGTGGATTGGATGCAAAAGCAAGGACATCCAAGGTGCATCGGTGACATTAGAGTCGACCGATGTACTAATCTATCGCCTGCCGTATTTGGACATTGGATTAAATATTTTTGCACGATAGAAGCAAACCTAATGACCCTTACGAATTAGATAGATAGCTATTTAGCAATGATAAAGTAAGTAATTTGTTAAACTTAAGCGTGTGTGGTGCTAGGCATTCGGATTGGAGGACGCCCGGCCACTAATTAGGCTACTGACCTCAAGCGGACTCTTTTTTTTATGTGATAGGTGGCAGAAAAGCAGACGATCCCTCTTTAAGCCCCCCCTTTCCCCAGAATTGGAAAATGGAATATCCACCCGGCAATAATATGGAACAGCTGATTTTGTTGATCTGACATGCTAAATGGACTTTATTTACGATACCAATTATTTCGTTTTCGGGATGTTAACGATAGAAATATAATGGTGTATATTTTAAACCCCCTTCCCCCAATTGGGCCTCCAGTATCCTCACTCATTCGTCCATACCGATCATTTATCATCATCATCATCATCATCAGCCCATCGCAGTCCACTGCTGGATGTAGGCCTCTCCAATTGTTCGCCACTGTGATCTATCCATGGGTTCTCGCATCCAGCTCTTGCCAGCCATCCTGCGCAGATCGTCCCCCCACCTAGCCAGAGGGCGCCCTACATTACGTTTGCCAAGACGCGGTCTCCACTCCAAAACTCGTTTACCCCATCGGTTGTCGATTCTGCGGCTAATATGGCCAGCCCACTGCCACTTAAGCTTGCTAATCCGGTGAGCAATGAAAAATCATTTATAAGCTACACAAAAAAACTTCAGTCTGTATCAAATCGAATGAATTTCAATACCATCATTTCCTGCGTATTGAATCTTTATTTTATGTACATCGGGAAACCTTATCATGAGGCAGAACGTTCCGAAATTCGGTTCCAAAGAGCTCGTGCATCAAATATAAGAGAATCAAAGGCGTGCGCAAAATGTCACTAGTTTTAAGCAATTCTTGACAATAAACAAGTTGACTGTACGACATGTTCTGCCTTCGGAATCCCCCCACCCTGGGACTTGTGACAGGCGGGAACAAGCTAAACTCGCCACGCTGAAACCCGAAAACCTACCTTGAGATTCGAAAATAAAGTCCACATTTCTCTAAGCCACATATGCACGCTCCCGAAATGTGTATCAAAGGAATTTGTTTTTTACTCAATAGAAGTCTAGGTTCAATTTCGTTTGTATGCGCCTACGCTCTCAAAGGAGCGATTTAAAACATGTTCAGAAATGCTTGCGGTGAAAGCTTTCTTGGCAGACTTTTGGCTTACTGTTTTATTTTTAAATTGCGATTTATGTTAGTAGAGACATAAAGGTACTCCCAAAAGTTGCAAAACTTCATGCTCTTTAATGTATTTGGCTATATTTCTAGTTACCTACGTCCTCACGAGCGGTCCTAAGTTTGTGTTTTATATCCTATTATTCAGCAGCAACGCTGTTTTCTAGTGTACAAAGTTCAGGAATTTTGAATGGAAGTAATATATTACAAAATAAAAGCAGAAACATTTTATAAGTGTTTTCTCGCATCTTGAATATTACCCAAAATCACAGTATCCTAAGCACGAATGCTTTTTTTAAATGTGATAGGTGGCAGACGAGCAGACGGATCACCTGATGGTTAAGTGATTGCCGCCGCCTAAGGACACCCGCGACACCTGGCAAAAGTTGTAACTAATGCTGAAAGAGCTGTAATTTTTTTTTGTGTGATAGGTGGCAGACGAGGAGATCGATTGCGTCATAGTAAACGATGGCCGCCGCCCATGTACTCTCGCAGTCGAACATCACAGTGCGCTGCAAATCTTTCAACTCCCGCGTTCAGCAGATTGAACTTCCGATAGCTTTTCTCGCTCAGCGAAACACAGCCAAAGGCACTGTTCTCCAAATATTAACTGTAATTCCCCTTCAAAAACTTAAACCACATTACATCTGTTCCGCTTCAAAGCCTAAGACTTCTTACAAAGTGTAATGAATCTCAAATAAGATACACCATAAACGCTCCATTGAGCTTGACGCTCCAAACTTAGTTTCGCGAGTCTCAACATCAAATCCGCAAAGTCGATACAGTTGAAATTTTCCAAATCGTTTGCAATTGAGCGTTTGTGTCGGTTAAGTATTCCCATCTTGCTGGAGCTATGTCTCTGAATTGCTCCTGTAGGCGGTCTGTGGGTTTTACACAGGGAGAGGGACAAAATATATTCCTGTATAGTTTTCTACCAAGTACCAGAGTCCACGATCCAGACTCGTAATGTACCAGACTCCCAAAACCCTGATGTCATTTTTATGATTCATGATTGGTGCTTTTGCCAACAGCTTTGTACAGACCAGGATTACAACGCTAAGATTTCAGACTATGTCCACGTACGCTGTGGAAAAATAGCAAAGTAACACCCGAACACCATGGAGTCACAAGTAGCTGCCACTTTTAAGCCCTCTCTTTCCCCGGATTGTTCTCCGGTACCTTCACTTTAGCGAAAACACAAGCGCAGTGGCTGTTCCACGCTGGTTTTCTGTGAGGCCTTGGTTATCATTTAGTCGGGCCGGCCCATTCATGCCGAAGCGTTCCTCTTCCACGGGTACACGTGGAGAACTACTAAATACGCCCTGGGGTATTACTTCCGTGCCTGAGAGTACGTTATGGAACAGAGGCGAATCCTAACTACCAGACATCCGTCCCCTGGGAAGTGAGGTTCAAATGCACGTGTTTTTCATCAACATCGCTCCCTCAGAGATTGGCCTCAGCTAGGGGATTCAGAATATGGGTCCCACTCAGCTAACCCCCTGAGCCTGAGGCCAATCTCAATCACCTTTGAGCCTTCAAAAAGTGTCGTTCACTATGTGATTGTTGCTTTAAAAAAGTCAACGCGTCATCCCACATAAACCCCGTCTGGCCATCCCTAACTCCTCCGTACTTTACGATACCGCGCCCCAACTGTTTATACCCTCTTTCCCCCAATTATGACGTCACGTCTCAGTTTTTAGGGCCCTTCTAGCTGATGCAGATGCCACGGTTCGTACTTTTTATCGCACCTCAACGTAGAAGAAATTTATAAGACTTATTTGAAGGTTTGTTAAGTGTTCAAATTTGGTGATGCGTGCGTTGAAATATTTCCAGGTATTCCTCGGAGGGGTTTATGTAGTTGCATCCATACTAATATTATAAACGTGAAAGTCATATTTCTCTGTCTGTCTGTTTGTTTGATTTTTGGATGCATATAACCTCAATCAATCAGCCTATCGCCGTCCACTGCTGAAACTGTAGGCCTCCCCCAAATAGAGCAAAAACCACCCGGTCCTGAGGGTTCTGCATTTCACTCACACCAGCCATCTTTCTCAATCGTCAGTCGAATCACGTCCGTATTCCAACACTGAGTTTCTCACGTGCGACACTCCACTCCAGTACGTGTCGCCTCCATCTTTCCATCAGTACGTCTAGAGACATGACCACCCATCTCCACGTCAGCGTGCTGATTCTGCGTGCAATGTCTATGAGCTTTAGTTCTCTGACGAATAACTTCGTGACGATTTTATTTGCCAGAGAAACTCCCGAGCATAGCCGCTCCATCGCGGCGCATGAGCTATCTACCTTAAAAAAACCCGGGGGAAAAAAAAAAATCAAGCCCGCAGTCAGTGTCCACGTTTCGGTTCGGCTCCTCCAATGCAATCAATCAATCAAATATAAGTGCTTTAGTTATAGGTTTACATCCAATATCTTATTCTAGGTTACAATAATATTGTTTCACACATAACCTGCCATTTTGGCGTACAATATTAATTATTATATCACACCATTACATAATTATATTCATGAACATAATTTTTTTATTGGCGTTTAACAATACTATCATTTTTATTTTGAAATTAGATAATACAAAATCACATTCACCATTATTCAATTACGCCCGAATTTAATTATTAAAACTCTTGGTAATTAATCATAACTTTGTATTATAATATTTAAAAAGCTACTATGTACTATTGTTTTTTACTTCGACTGGTATAAAGCCCTTCCAAATATTCCCCCTACAGTCATTAGAACTGCTCTGAAAATTGATACATATTTTCAACTACAAAAGAATGTATTCTAAGCACCTGCAAGTTGACCAAAAAAGTTTTTGCAGTGGGCGCCGTAAATTTTGAAATCCTAAATATCACCCATAAATTATCAATTAAATGATTTTTAACAACCCGTGACTTTCATCATTATGATCATCATCAGGTTGATATATATCATAGCATCGAACTTTAAATCAGATATAAAATAGTTTTCTTTTTGAGAATGTTTTCTCTGTGTTAACTGTATTTAGTCATCTGGTATAGTATCCTAATTATTATATTTAGTGGTTATATATGTATATGCACATTGAATACCTAGTTTCAAAGCCATAAGATTCAGATTCTTGATCTGAACTATCTTGAATGAATCCTCATTTGTTACTCCACGTGAAAACAGTCATCATCATCAATCATCATCTTCGGCCCATTTAAGTCCCACGGGTCACGGGGCCTCTTTCATCACATGAGGGGTAATTTCCATACTCACCACTCTTGGCAGACGGGGTTGGCGAAGGTTTTGATATAAAATGCGAGTTTTCCTTCTCTGTGCGATGATCATGCAGCAGGCTTTAAAACCCTTATCGCCTTACGACACCTCGGTAAAGTGAGTTGCCTATTCTACGACTGCCGGGGACCGACACGGCTAACGTTTTCCACCGTACTGTGAGCCAAGCTTTATATTTAGGCCAGGTGCGATAGCCCTTTGAAACATTATCGATTAAGTCTGATAAATAACCTCCGTCTGACCTTCATCCAACCCTTGGACCGGAAAACCCGCCCAACTGAACCTACTTAGTTCCAAATCAATATGATTTTGTGTATAAAAGTTTCTTCAGTATCAGTATCAGTCCCCACTGCAGAGCAAAGGCCTCCATCATAGAAATCAAGGATCGCGCTACTAATGATGGTTAATCACCACGCTTGCCAAATGCGGAACTGGTGATCACAAACCGAGCTTTAATCAAATACTCGAAACTACTTTTCGGGGGGCTCGACCGGGGAATCGAACGCTAGGACCCCAAGCTCATGGCCTGGTACTTAAAAACCACTAAGACAACAAGGCGTTCCTAAAGTTATAATGTTTTCTACTTTATGTTATTTGCGACTGCTGAACGATGTAGATATACGACAGATTACCGTGGCCGTGTGGTCCCCCGCAGAGTAAATAGGCCACCCTCACTCTTACCGAGTTGTCGTAAAGGCGACTAAGGTAAAGCTGCGGGCATGATCATCAGCACCAAGACGTCAGAGAAGGAAAATTCTGCATTTAAATCAAACCCATCGCCAACCCGTCTGCCAGCGGGTAAGTGATATGGCAAATTCCCTCATGTGCTTGAGAGGCCCCGTGTCCCCAGCAGTGGGGCTTAAAGGGTCTGATGATGTGATGGATATGATACGAAAGATTTGAAATATACACCCTTATTTTTTATCATCTACAACCCGCAAAAACCTCATCGTAGTTTCGTGAATTGATCTAACTGCTAAATGTGGACGACCACTTTCCATTTAGCAATGTTATATTCAACGAATAAGCAAAAAAAAATCTGCTGTCCATACAAAAAAGATATCCCAGGAAATGTATGGAACAGCAGATTAAAAAACAAACGGGTGTATACAAGCGTTTGCTTAAATTAATCCTTTGACCGTGTACGACGGTGGTTATATTTTTTTATTTATGCACATAAATAAAAAAATCAATTGCTCTATCAAAAAATATACCTGCTCCGATCATCTATTTATCAGCGCTATGATCCAAATCCGCCATCATGTACTGCCACAAAACCTATAGATAGCTGTTCAGTAGAGTTTTGATGACTACCCAGTATTCTAATGGGGGCATATGAAGTCTCCTTAAGGTGACGGGTTAGTGCACACTACGACGCCAATCTTTTTTAATTTTTAGCTACTAACCCGGATCCATTTTAAATAAATTTCGGGGTTACACTCTCGGCAAACACTTAACTATTAATTAAACCACGCACAAATGCGGACCCAACTTTGTAGCGAAACAAATTGATTTCAACGCTAAAAGTGAGGTCCGCTTTTTAGGCAGTAATCAATTTTTCGCGTACAAAAACGGAACCCAACCTTTGTGGATGGTTATTTAATAATAGTATAAGTGTTTGGCCTGAGAGGTGGTAACCTCGAAATTGTTTTTAAATATCTCCTATTTAGTAGCTAACAATTACAAAAGTTATTGTCGCTAGTTAGGGCTACCCGTTGCCTTAAACAAATCGAAAAATAGCCTAGCTTCATAAAGCCTGGAATGATCTCCACAAACAGTCTAAGTGGGGAGCACATATCCTCCATGGACTTGTGGAAGCTATCTTACGATGAAATTTTGATTTGATTGAATTGTGCTGCATTGCGGAAGATTAAGCCGGGAGCAAGTAAAAAAGGTTTTATGGTCCAGATCAGGGATTTGCTTCGCTTTGGCGATAGGTTTCTCGGAGCGATATTTTGTGACGAATAGTTTTATCTCTTGCTGTCCCTTAAGTGTAAATCCGGAATCGTAAACTCAGGGTCGGGTGTCGTTTTTGTAGTGTTTGGTTTTGGTTTAAGTATTTAATAAAGATGAAAAAGAATCATCAGTGGGTTTTGACTTACAATACTTGTTATTCATACACGCAATGATCTGAAGGTATTCGAGAAAAGAGTAGAATAGGAAAGGTTGCTAGACCGACATGATCCATTCTCAGCCATATCCTCACTTACAGATGTTGGCCAAATGTCTAACTATTCTAATGAAAAAAAATTAAATTAATTATTATACGACATTAAGATCTTCAAAGTAACGTGCCTACCTTCCTAAAGGCTGGCAAACGCCATCTCCTCCACTCCTTCTGGTGTGGCTGATGTCAATGGGGGGTGCGCTTCACTTCATAATAAAATCAATTATCAAATTTTGAACTGATCAACGTTCATTTGATATATTTTTACTTGAACTAATTAAAGTTTCTATAATTTTTCTTTCGTATAATTTATTGTTTGATACACATACCCAGATGCATATACATTTCGTATACAACTCAGGTGGTTAAACTCAGTTAATATAATGCTTAAATTTATCATGTTTGATAGTATAGAAATCATTTGAAATAAAAACTTGGTCCCTCTGCCTGTTTCTACTTTGTAAACGGTCCGATTCAGCCAACCCCCCCTCCACGTGCTACTTGTCTGCCATACCCCTACAGTGTTTATTCAAGAAGCGGGAGGGGCTGCCTTCCCGAAGCCGCCGGAGCACACAAACCTAGTGCTGCTGTATGCTGCGTGCTGCATGCATTCGGATTGCATGGTTCATTGCATTGTGCTTGCATGCAGCATGCGTCATACGTTATATACGGTTTTACGATATATACATGTTATGTTATAAGATACATTTTGTATGATTTGATTTTATATTAAATGATAATTATAGTATTTGAACAATCAAATCCTTTGCGTGATACACATAATATAAAAAGATAAAAAAATTCTTAAACTTCTTAAAAGATAAAGATAAAGAGGTTCTTTATTGGCACAGAAACAAATCAAACATGAGTGACATAATACACAAGTATGATAAATCCTGTAGCGCCAACAAGGCCCAACCTCAGCATTTGCTGCAGTGGGCCTAGGCCCGCTGCAGCGCGGGTTTTCAGGCAAGAGCCTTGGGTGTGCCGTACGTGCACACATTACATAACATACATAGGAAAGAACGAAGAGTACAAAACAAGGAAAATAATAATAATAATAAACATAAAAAAATCAATATAAACATAACATAACAGGAAGAAAATTTAAGATGCTACCAACCAATTACCTTATCCTAAAATCAATAATCCACAAGTTGTGTAAAATAAAACGAAAGCCAACACATAGTAATGAAAATAAATAGAAATGTGTAGGTCTAATAAACAAAAATTGAATGTACTGAAGGCATAATATGTAGTACTTAAATATAATAATATGATTTTCGCGCACACAACGTGTGGAAGCGCCGCTCTGCGAACTCGGTTGAACCGGCGTGGCTATCAATGGGTTGAACTCTGTGCGTCGAGGCCGCGACAGTCGCGCGAGACAAAGCGGAATGCACATCCGTTCCGTTCCGTCATATTTGCCACTTACAACAGCATGGAAGGGAATTTCGTTCTTTTAATACTTTTTGGGTTATGTATGACTAAAAGATATTATAATCTATAAGTGATGATATAAAATGGGCGAGCTGTGATCAGTTTTATAGTTTTTTGGTTCAATGCCGAGTGATATCGTAATGAACATACACCTACTGCACGGGAGACGCGTATTGACGGCGACCCTGACCAGCGCGTGCCGCCCAACAGCAAATATATGCGATACGTGTATTAGTCACGCAGATGGTCAATCAACCTCGTTGCTACCCAGGTTTCGATGATAATCTCAGCGCCAGGATACAGCCTCCCAGGAGCCCCGTGAATCCCCGGAGGTACGTTACCACACTTTTTTGTTCTGCAATTAAATATTTTATAAAGATGTTAAAAAGAGTGCAACGTTTCCATGTCACTCACCAGGTGTTGGAAGGCTGTTCCAAGCTTTTACTCGACGGCGAACCTAAACGGGATTCCAGAACGCGACAGTGGGTCTTGGCAGTGGGCGTACGTCTTTTTCCTTCCACAGACCTTTGTAGTTTTCGACTAATTTCACTTTTACGTACTCTTCAAATCCCTAGAACCGACAGTGCTGCGGACCTTGTGGGGCTGCTGCGGTGCGGCGCTGCGGCGGTATTTTGCTGCTCATAGCATCACCATTTCTACACGTGCTGCACCAAATTTGCTAGTATCGTGGGCGCCTGGTCCGTCGCAGGTATATGGGACGCCACCAACAGATTCATCGGGGTGCGCCCAAACTGTGCTTCGTATTCCGAAGTGCCGTGCCGCGTTTTTTTGTGGAAAAATAACATACTCTTAATACTACTATTATTATCTGAAATGATCTTTAGAATGAATTGATTTGTTATAAAATGAAATTAGATAATGTAAATTATCTCTAACGTCTATTATATGAAATTATTGTTATATCTACAGATTAGATTAAATGAAATTATATCATTTGAATGTTAGAATTCAAAAATTACTTATACAAACATTACACACCCTGGCGGGGGCGCGGTGATCACTTACCATCAGGTTGCTACGTTTTCCCTTCCTTTCTCATAAAAACAACAATGTGAGTAGGGCGTGAGTGTGCTAGATCCAGTAGAATAAGAACCTCACCTTCCCATACTGTAGTAGTGATTTTACTCCGAGCATGCACCTTTGGTTTTTTTTTGAAAATCCAGAGGTCCTGGGTTTTACAATGCCATAGATATTCATGCCTTCGAGACCGGTGAGGATAACCTCTTGAGGAAACCCTGACGGCTCCATAGTTCCTCAAGAAAATGTGTATACCTACAAATTTGAAATAATATTCTGAACAGTAACCGTGGTCCCAGTTGGTTTCGTTCCCCTGAGTGGCAAAGGTCAATACGGCAGTCGGTTCATTGTATTACCAGCTTTCCAATCCTGGGACCATGGTCTAGAAGCGTACCCGGGCTCTGAATCGAAATTGAGAATTATACGCAAGACGAGGAGGATTGGCAACTACAGCGCAAGTCGGTCATTTTAATGTTTTGTCGGAGTTTTCAAAGTAGTATAACGTACAGAAATCAAAGGTTACTTGCTTAAGTACGCCGTGTCCCACGGGGCGCGGGGGAGTCTTTTGAGAGAATGGCCAGCTCCGATGTCGCTCGGCGTAGATCACTGGCAGAGGTAATAGGCCAACTTAGAAGATGAGCTCCTAACTTTGCTCAATATTTTCTTGTTTCTGACTAAGTGATATGCCGAAAAGAGAGTGGATATGATGTTTAAAAATGAATTTGTGCTGTTAATAAAGTTTTTTTTTTTCACACTGATAAAGGTTATGAAAACCAAAAAGACAAAGCACATGCGCGATTCCGCGAGTGCCATCTAACTGTTTAAATTCAAACTACCATTAAAAGGTCCGGGTGCCGAAATATTTAATGGCAAAAAACCAAGTTTCGATTTTCTTTGCATTTTTTCAAAATGTTTGTTACGAGATTTTTTTTTCGGCATCCTCGGTGCGTTTTGCCCGAGGTTGCGCCCCAAGCCTTTCAAGTTTGGCATTCCGAGTCTGCTTTCTACTTAGAAATAATAAGAATAGTTGATTATTCTGGACATCCTCCCGATACAAATATAAGTCTCTAAAAATTACCTAAGTAGAAAATAAAAATACACTTTATATTTGCAACATTTATTTTTGAAAAATTAAAATCGTCATAAAACATTGACCTTGTTCTTTTGACAATATTTTTCTCTTTACAATTTTATAATTATGGTTCTTCCAACTATAGTAACCAATGTAGATCCTAACAGCCCAGTGGTAAGAGTCACCATGTCTTTCCCCTCGGCGGACGTGTGTACGTTGAATGGTTAAGTTCTCACAGTGCGAAATCTCTATAACTTAACACACACACACAGTTTCCAATTTATAACATTGTATAATCTGCTATTTTAGTTTTCTTGTCAACAATACTTACTAATGTATACGTGCATTATTTCAATGGCTCACTAGCCAAGTAGGGCCGTCTCGGCTGTAATAACCAATTTACATCACTACTAACAAAAGCCTAGGTAATGTTATATCACTCCTTTATGTGAAAAGTGATTTATTCGACCTTATGTAACTTTCGTGTGGTTCATTAACATAATACGTAGTTTCCTTGAAACGAAGTTATGATTACATTATACTAGAGGCTTTATAAGTAGTTAATGAGACATGCTTTTAGGCCGAATATGTTACATGGCAACGAATTCCGAACTAAATAAAATTACTTTTTTCATGTGATCATGTGAGAGCTGGCAGGCGGTTCAAATTGATGACAAGCGAGTTCACCGCCCATGGAAACCCAAAACACCATTGAGTTGGAAGTGAGATGCCAATCTTACATTTTTGTACCTTTTTGGTTGTTTTTTTAGTAGGTGCACCCGTCATCACAGGCGTTGACCTTAGCCTACCCTCTCCTGGGGTCCGCTGTTGCTTATGCACAGTTGTGTGTTTTGATTCTTATTAATACCAAGTTTTTTTGGAGTCAAGCGCGTTTAACATTACTGGCGTGCGCTGGCCCGGCCTTGCACATTTCCGCAGCCGCACAACCCACGGTTGTACAATAGCGGCCACGGATACCTGTTGTTAAATTATCTATAGTTACTATCTACCAATTAGTTAAAAGTGATAGCGTCAAGGAACGCACTTCCTTGTAGTATAACTATTGGTTAATCTATATATTACAAAAAACACAGTTTTGGCGTTTTTGACCATTGGTTTTACTTTCAGTTTAAGGCGACGGGGTAACTAGTCGACACCATTCGATTTAAAATTGTTAGGTATTAAACGGATGTATATTTTCCTATCTTAACAACATTATACCATTTATTTTAATAATTTTTGCAGATCCTTTTTTATCTGTTTTTTTGCACTCGAAATTGTATTGACGCCATAAGTAGCCGTTTTTGGCATTAAATTCAATTTCGAGTACGAAGAAGGTGAAAACAAAAATTTCATCATCATTTCAGCCTAAAGAAGTCCACTGGACTTCATTAGGAAGCTGGACATAGACCTCCCCCAATGTTCTTCACACAGATCGGTCCTGTGCCGCCCGCATTCATGGATTTCCGCGATCTTCACCCGATCTCCGGTGTCCACCTTGTGGGGGGCCTTCCGCGGCTGCACTGTCCTTACGTGGCCTCTACTCGAGGACGCTTTCCGCCCACGTGCCGTCTGTTCTCCCGCTTTGTGCCCTGCCCTTTGCCACTTGAGGCATGCATCTTTGGGGCTATGTCTGTTGACCTTAGTTCTTCCTGCGGATCTCATCATTTTTGATACGATCACGCAGTCACCACCTAACTACGGATAAAAAAATCGTTTCTAAGACGTCAAAATATATTATAAATTCTATTGATACTAGTCCACTATTTTATTCCCCTTTTCTATTTAATATTAACTAGGAAAAAAAACTCTAGTCTCATCTAGCGGATTGCATCGCAATAAAACCCAAGCTTCGGTATACCTAAATGTATTCTAGGTCTCCTCCCTTTCGATGCAAAGAAGCCAAGTGATTGATATACGGCTCTAGAGGAGTGAAAAAACTGGCGTCGGCTTTCAAGAACTAAGCTACCTACCGGTTGAATAATATTCAATGGAAATTTGCACGTGATTTTTTCGATGAAAATTCATGGGTTTGAGTAGGTATTGACTCGGAAAACTGGCGTGAAGCAGCGTCTGTACTGTGTGAGGATACCAGAGGTTCAATTCGGGGGCAATGGTAAAAATGTACCATTTCCCCCGAATTGAACCTCTGACCGTGAAACTAAACAAATTGTTGTTTCGCGGCCAGATACTGTGAGTGTTGTGTGTCGAAACAGGCGCGAGAAAAAAGTGAGTTAGTGAACAGTGGTACCGCAGGTGCGCGTAGTTAGAGACTGCGAAGGAAGGTAGACCGATTTGTCTGCCAGTAACCACTTACCCGCAAAAACTTCAGTTACTCCGTGACCATGGCGCTTGCAACAGTGACGATCGAGAGTTAGATTGGACGATTGACTCTTTCCCTTCTGAGTAATATAATTAAAATATAAAATAATGGAACCCTAATTCTTGGCATGGAAACAAAAATTTAAATTCATTATACCTTCAAAGGTTTATAATTAAATACGTACATATATACCAATGCGGAACTTGTTTTTTTTTAAAAAAGTAAATCTAATTAAAGCGGTATACAGACAGCTTAATACTTTACCCTCTCCTGTAATGGTAAAAATGTACCATTTCCCCCGAATTGAACCTCTGACCGTGAAACTAAACAAATTGTTGTTTCGCGGCCAGATACTGTGAGTGTTGTGTGTCGAAACAGGCGCGAGAAAAAAGTGAGTTAGTGAACAGTGGTACCGGCAGGTGCGCGTAGTTAGAGGACTGCGAAGGAAGGTAGACCGGATTTGTCTGCCAGTAACCACTTACCCGCAAAAACTTCAGGTTACTCCGTGACCATGGCGCTTGCAACAGTGACGATCGAGAGTTAGATTGGACGATTGACTCTTTCCCTTCTGAGTAATATAATTAAAATATAAAATAATGGAACCCTAATTCTTGGCATGGAAACAAAAATTTAAATTCATTATACCTTCAAAGGTTTATAATTAAATACGTACATATATACCAATGCGGAACTTGTTTTTTTTTAAAAAAGTAAATCTAATTAAAGCGGTATACAGACAGCTTAATACTTTACCCTCTCCTGTAAGAATAAATTCGTGAACGATTATCATGTTCTGAACTCTTATGAAACTTTTAGTGATAAGGCCGCCTTCGTTGTACACATCCTGTAAGACCTAGTTTTTAAGTTTTCATTTTTTTTTGAGTGCAAAAAAAGTATATTCATTCATTCATTAATTCATTTTATAAAATTATTAATTCAATTCAATTTACTTATTTGTCTTTGACGTTTATTGCGTGTCACATTGTAATGGACTCCCCCGCCCTAAGACTCGACCTAGGCCTGCTCGCCTGCTGCTCTTTCCTAACTCCTTAGTCTATACTCTAACTCGCTACTCCCTACGCGAAAGTTGTTTGAAGTCGCGTGTAGAATCGAAGGAATGGAGGTCTACCACTACGGCTCAAATACTGGATCTATAATAATTATGAATTACTATCTAATGCCTACATCAAACCCTAGTATTATAAGCCTGCCGCAAGGAAAACGTAAACCCGAGTTTTCCTTATAGAAATTGTGATCGTCTAGAATTTAAATTTCGTTTTTGTTAATTACCTTTCTACTTGCTACTTTAGACCGTAATTTGGTTGAAATAGAAATAGAAGCTGAGATATTAATACCAAATGAGAATTTTTACGCAGTCCGTTCTAACAAAAATATCATATGACAGTCAGTGCTTTAAACTAACTTTTATTGCTTAGTGGAATAGTTTTTAAACAAATAAGAAGTTTGTCCGACCCACGGCCACTCAAGTCTAGTCCTTGTCATAAGTCAAGATTTAAATAATAACTGATCCCCCAGTTATAGATATAGCGCAAATAATTTACAAAGAGCTCTTTGTTATCCCCTGTGCAGGTACTTTTATGTTTTGATTTGTACGTACAAATTTGTTATCTCAATGAGATATTGTTTTATAAATTATATATCCATGGATTAAAATGGAGTTGAGTGAAACTCAACTTAGTACCCTGGCACTGTTTGTGTTTCCCTTTTGTAATATTTCGTCGACGAATTAGGTGCGGAATGAAATTCGGCACTCTTGCGCTCTTGATAAGTTATGTATATGATACTGTGTTTGTCGACCCGAGTCGTAGTACTTGACAAAGTCCAACAGCTCTGATATACCTAAGCGACGGGCTCCAGCCTACTAAAAAAAATGGAAGTCCTCCAAGTCAATTAAATTAATAAAATCGCTGGCGCATATCATTAATTCAATGTAAACTCTTGCAAAAGCCTCTAAACTTATTTCCTGAATATTTAAATGTATTTGATAATAGCTCCACCACTGCGAAGTTATTGTTAGATAAATACCGTGCCGCGATATCCCTCTACTAATAACAACGACCCTTGCCTCTGCTTCTCTAGAATCGGTCTAGATCCACGTACACAGCTATTATCACGTAACACACAAATCTTAACACTGGCAAACTAATTCCAAATGAATTGTCATTAACCTATCACTGGATAAGTTTAAGTCCCATATTAAAACCTGCCTAATGAAGAAAGGTTACTATAGTGTACAAGACTATTTAAATGATAAGGATTCTTGGTCATGTTAATTCATTAATCTTTTGAGTTGTTATTCATAGTAGTCTATTAACTTACATAATTGTATTTTTTTCTCTCTTCTCAATTGAAACTCTGTAACATCATCAATATTTGAAAAGAGTAACTACTGAGTTTCTTGCTGGTGTCTTCTCAGTAGAAATCGACATTCCGAACCAGCGGTAGATAATATGTACTATTTTGACATTCATAAGTGTTCTGTGTGGACCTAAATTGAATAAAGAATTTTTTATCTTATCTTTATTAGGCTTAAACTTTATCACAAATAAAACGCGCTTTTATAAACTTTTACACAATAACTATCACTTCGCTTCACTAGAATAATCACTAATTTGCCTTAACGTAATATTTTACGCGACCTAAGTGTGTGTGTACCTATAGCTGCTAAGCCCTAGTGTTCTGTACCTGGTCTCAAAGTTTCCACCACGAATCTTTGAGGTGTGTGTGAATGTGGCAAAATTAACCTACTCCTAACGCCCTAGCTGGCGAGAAACCGGGCCTACAGGTTAGGAGGGTTTCTCACAATAGGAAATGTAAGGAAAGGAAGGTGTTTGGTTCGCCCCCGAAAGAGGAATTCCACGAAGCTTTTGCTGAGAGGTCTGGCGGGAAAACCAGAACCCTATTCTAGGTCCACTTCGACGGTCCCAAAGCTCCGTGAAACTCGTTCCGGCGCTGCGGTACTTGTTAGCTATTCTGTTCAACCACTGTTCCTCCTTGGTTTAGAAAGACTAGGTAATTCTGAAACCAATTAGCAACCGCAGTATCCCAAACTAGCTTAGAGCCCAGTACAAAACTCTATTAGGCCCGAATGCCTTTAAGCTCGGTATGCGAACCGATATCTCACAATTAACCACAAAGAATCTTACAAAGATCAAAAATCACTCAGACACTGAACTTTTCCTATAACACAAGTCGAAGAACAATGTCTCTCGTGAGCATGACCGTGCAGCAAGACGCCCCTGTGACCAACTGTCCCGTTTGTCCCTCGGAACTACATTATATAATTACGCAATGTGCATTTTGACGCTAAGGGTGCCAAAAAAACCCCACGCCTCGCAAGGGGCCGACACTTTGCTTATCGCTTTGCACGTGTTCAAATCGTTTCACACAAACAGAATAGAAAAGGGACAGACTTCTCCAAACTTTAAAACTTTTTACAGTTCCTTTGCCAAGCAAAAGTGACCAATATCTAAATTTTATAACTCCTTTGTTTTATTTAGGAACTGAGTATATACCTAGGATGTGAATAACTGTGAAGCCTTTATCTTTCTTGCGAGATAGCGATTCGTACACTCAACTTATCCATTTAACTCATGGCAACTCTTCTACAATTATATCTAATTGCATTCGCATTTATAAGCTCTTAATTAAGTACTCTTAATAGGAGGATCGACCATTAGTCTTTTGACCAGGACCTTGTTCCGTACTACATGGATATATCTTTAGAGCTGATTTAATTGTTTAACTTCCACAATAAGTTGATTAATAACTATTTAAAAGGATTTGAGCTATTTTTCATTAACGAGATCGCTCTAGATGGTTTTTTTTTAACCTATAACAAACATCTTTTTTTTTCTGTCAATCGCTTTCTATTCTGCGAAGACACTGCTCTTTTGTCTTAAGTTGCACACGGTGCAGGCCACTTTACGGTTCCTTGTGCCTTATGCAAGTTTTAAAGCATCTTTAGTTTTTTTTTTTTTGTAACAATTCAATATTTTTGTTATGCGTGTTGATTTTTAGAATTATGTCTTTTTAATAAAACTATCAGGGGCTGTCTTGATATGTTTACTGGTGGTTTTGCACCACCACAACATTACAAAACCAATTCTAAAGTGGAATAAGTATGAAGGTATTCTTGTGACCCCTGTAAAAGGGCATAGCAAATATAGAGGGTTTATTACTTATAAACATAGATCGAAAGATGAGATACACTTTTATTGCACCAAAATTTACATATTTGGTCTAAGTTATTATACTAAAACAATGTAGCGGTCTTATCGCTAATAGCGAGATCTCGTCCAGACACCTCAGGTAGAGAAAAGTATAGCCGAATTAAGAAAAGGGCAATGCAGTGCAAGAAGAAAAAGAGAAAAAAAGACATTGTTTAAATACGAGTATGGTAGATCCGAATCCTATATTATTTAATAAATAAATACTAGCTACAAAATACTAATACTAACTAATATTTACGTAGCAACAAATAAACATGACATACTATCTTATTATTACTAACTTATTTATATCTATCTTTTACAGGCAATTAATTCCACCATTATATCTAAACACTGATGCTGAATGTCGGTCTTAACAACACACCATCTATTTCTTTATTTAGAATGCTTACAGCTTGACAGATGCAACGCAACAACAAACGCCCTATTGGCCAAACGCCCCTGTTGGGTCTTAGTAGTGGGGGTGTTTAAAAAGTACCGGGCCGTGATCTCGGGCCCTGTTCGATTCCGGTTCGAGCGAAAAGTATATTTATCATTGTTGGACATATCTGGGGTTTGTTAATCACCGAAATCCGCATTTGGCAAGCGTAGTTAATTAGCCAATCGCATCATAGTAAACGGTACCTTGATTTTCCATGTGGATTCCTTTGCCCTGCAATGGATATTTCATAGCCTGACACTATGGTCGCTCCACAAAACCCATAGGTTTTGTAAGCATTGTACTATATTCTTTAAACCGGACAGCAATAGGAAAGTTGAAATTAAACCTTTTACCGGTAAGGTTTAAAGGTAATCGACTTCTTTCACAACCGTTAGCGATAATTCTCGGTTGCGTTCAAAGCCAGGAGAGCCACGCTTCGGCATGAATGGGTCGGCTGATGATACTACGGCCTTAACAGAAAACCTGGCGTGAAGGCAGGACTTTGTTGTGTTTTCGCTGCGGTGAGTGAGGGTACCGGGCATGGTAAGTATTTGAGGGGTTCTGGTAATTATAACTCTTTTAAAAATAGGGAACCAGACCGACTGTTATACGTGTTACATAGGTACTCTACTACACCATAATAATTTACAACATACAACAAGCAGAGTAGAATAGCCACCCTCACTCTTACCGAGGTTTCGTAAGGCGACTAA
>CM032475.1:21449103-21670420 GCA_019059595.1 Marasmia exigua | reverse complement strand
AAACCGGCGTGAGCGTGCATGCGCTGTGTTTTCCGCTGCGTGAGTGAGGGTACCGGAGGCCCAATCCAGGGGAAGGGGGTTTAAAAGGAAAGCAGCGCACTTGTGACACCACTGGTGTTGCAGGTGTCCATGGGCGGCGGTAATCGCTTACCAGCAGGTGAACCGTCGGCTCGTCTGCCACCTATATCTATCAACTGCTTAATGTGCTTTCCGAGCACGGGGGTACAAGACCAGACTCCAAGCTGACACTGGCAATATCACAATCGAAATAATCTAGTACAAAGAACGATAGGAAGGGAGGCCGCACTCAGAGACGTCATTTAAGCTAATGTGCATTAACTTTAGTATCGGTAGTCTTTATGCGTATCAAAATAAGTGTCAATATTTTTTCTTAAGTAGCCAACTAAGTTAATCAACGACTCTGAGTGTGGCAGCCAGGTATCCAACCAAGACAGAATTTCAGAATACGACCCACTAGCCTCTGCGCCACGGAGGCAGTCAAACTACCTTCTAAGGCTTTTTAGGGTTCCGTAGCCAAATGGCAAAAAAACGGAACCCTTATAGATTCGTCATGTTTGTCCGTCTGACCGTCCGTCCGTATGTCACAACCACTTTTCTCGGAAACTATACTATTAAACTTGGTAAATAGATGTATTTTGTTAACCGCATTACGATTTTTACACAAAAATTGGAAAGAATAAAAAAAGTGGGGGGGGGGGGGGGGGGGGGTTCTCCGTACTTGAAACTGAAACTCTAAAATTATTTTTTCTTCAAACCTATTCGTATGGATAGGTGTTTAAAAATGATGTTGAGTTTTTAAACATCATTTTTTATAAACTCAATACTTTGCGCAAAAGACCCTCCCAAAGTGGTAAATTGTGTGTCGTCGTCGTCCCCCCGTTGCCCCCCCCCCCCCCCCCTCTAACTTCTATAATAAATGAATTATCTAAACTTAAACTAAAAAAATATATGATGTACATAATCATGAAAACTAACAACGAAAATTGGTTTAGACTAGATCTAGTAAGTAGTTTTTTTTAAACCGTAAACCGCAATTTACCTTCCATATATCTTACTTGCTGCTACGGAACCCTTCATGGGCGAGTCCGGCCAAGTCGCACTTGCCGGTTTTTTTAAATAGTACTTTACACTTTGCGAGAACAAGGTCCTAACAATCCTTTTTGTATTTAAAGTTTTTTGCCTCGTGTCTTGAGCACCTACGATTTGTATCTGTCCACAAAGACAGGATTAAATAAATCTCCGCTTATATGTTCGAAGCACACGTCTTGCTCGAACTTCGGAGAAATTTGTACCGAAGGGTTTCCGAAATTTCCGGGAAAATGCCTTTTTTTATTGCCTACCGAGAAATTAGTTGTTAAGGACAGATTATCCATACTTTTTACAACGGATGATAATTTTCTTCCACCACGAAATAAAATTCTTTCTCATTTTCTTAGATAGTTTTTTAGATACCTACTTACCTACCTACGTTACATTATATCATCAGTTTTGTGGAACGGTTTGGCTGCAATAGTCTGTGGCACAGAGCACTTTTAATATACTGGTCTGTAGCTGCAGTCTTTCCCGTCGCGGAGAGAGAGAGAAGAAGAGAAGAGCCGTAGGTAGGTACTCCTTTCTCTAATAACACCAAGACCCCAATTCTCGAGCTCGTGATATTTTGAAAACATGGCGGATATCACCTGAAAACTATACAAAAAAACTGGGTTTTAGTGATATATGTCGTATGAAATTAAATATCACAAGCACGAGAATTGGGCTCCAGGAACACATCTACGACCACTGATCTCGCAGATGATTATATAATTACTTACCATCGCAGGTCATCATCATCATCTTAGAGTTAAATAAATTGATAATACTTTATTGCACAAAAACCACGACTTAAGTACAAAGCATTACAGTATTTTTTATATGCAATTTCAGCGGTCTTATCGCGGAGTTTTTGTTCCGTTTGGGTCCCAAGCTTTCGCTTCGAAGCCCGGGCGGCCAGCTCTGATTTCCTACTTCTGCTCCTCCACTTCACACGGTCTTGTGTATCCGTAGAGGTCAGTTTATTGGCAGATGGGGATGATGAGCATGAAGGACGCTTCCGTTCAGCAATGTCCAAGTCAAAGTCAAATGATTCTTTAATTGCATACCCTTGTATACAGCACTTACAAATCCTCATCATCATCATCATCATCAGCCCATTTAAATCCCCACTGCTTGGGCAAGGGCCTCCCTCAATCACATGAGGGGTAATTGCCATACTCACCACGCTTGGCAGACGGGTTCGCGAGGGTTTAGATATAAATGCAGAGTTTTCCTTCTCTGGGTGCTGATGATCATGCCAGCAGCTTTACCTTAGTCGCCTTTTACGACACCTCGGTAAGAGTGAGGGTGGCCTATTCTATTCTGCCGGGGACCACATGGCCGAAAAATCCTCATACATTTAAGTAATTTAAGACCAATTTATAAGTACTTATGTATAATTTACATGTTAATACATATATGTGTTGACACGTAAAATATACTAAAAAAATAAATAAACATAATGCGATTCTACCACCTCGGAAGGTTGTTTCTGGTCGAGATCCGGCAAGAAACTCGCCAGTTACTCTTTTTATAATCGCCAACTTTTTATACAATGGTTTATTATCCAGACAGTCTATCTAATTATGCAAGTTCATGTTTGTATCTACTTTACATCCTCGATATGTACCCCATGCCTATTAATAAATCAGAATCTCTGCGTCTGCGCTATCGAACTAGACCATATTGACCTTAATGAGTTGTATAATGGTTGTAGGTACTTGTATACCAGCAATCTAACTTAGCGTGCCGGACTGAGTTCCAATTACTGCACGGGAGCGCTCATTTTATAGTTTTCCGTTTAGTTTACAGCCAAGAGAGATGTCAAAACGTCGATAAACTGCGGGATTTTTGATATGAGAAAACATGGCGGATGTCGCATGAAAACCATACTAATAACTATGTTTTTGCGATATACTTAATATCGTATGATAGAAAAATATCACTCTGAATTATTGGGCTCCCAGGTTCTAATAATATTAGGGAGCCCAATACTCGACGTGATATAGATATCGAATTCGACATTTATATGATGTATGGAAATCTCTCATTTGGTTTCTTTGTCGAGTGCACGAGAATATGGCTCTATGGCACCTATGGTAGTTATTTCGTGTCGAATGAAGTCGAATCCGACAAAGTCAAAAATTATGGACAATTCTCGTGCGCTCGATATTGAAGTCGAATTTAGAGATTTCATGTATTCGTCCATACAACTTTTTAACTCGACTAGAGTGTTGAGTGTACGAGAGTTTGCCCTCTGATTGTTTCTCCGACGCAAGAATATGACGCGGCCGTGTGGTCCCGGCAGAGTAGAATAGGCCACCCTCACTCTTACCGAGGTGTCGTAAAAGGCGACTAAGGTAAAGCTGCTGGCATGATCATCAGCACCCATAGAAGGAAAACTCAGCATTTATATCAAAACCCTCGCCAACCCGTCTGCCAATCGTGGTGAGTATGGCAATTACCTCAATCACATGAGGGCATGTGATTGAGGGAGGCCCGTGCCCCAGCAGTGAGGACTTAAATGGGCTGATGATGATGATGATGATGAAGAATATGCATTTTTTTTTCTCATTATTTGTAAAATAACGATTTACTTAAAATTAGAACAAACAAAAAAAAAAGAATTGCCGCCGTAACAAGCCTACAACAATGTTTCCTTGAATAATGGAGCAGTTTCCTCAGAACACTAAACTCCAGCAAGTTTTCTTGTCAAAATTCTCTCGTTTGGAAAACGTGAGGATGCAAAAAGGTTTTAGGGTTTTTGGGTCGCCGCCGTTGCTGTTATAATAGACATCATAAATGTGAGTGATGCACATACCTAAGTAGTACCTAAGGCCCGATTGATTCAACCAATCTTAATCCGAGAATACATCTATACACCGTAATTTTTTATCGTTTATCTACATCCCAAAAACCTCATTATTATTATCGTAAATTAAGTCCATTTAGCATGTTAGATCAACAAAATAAGCGAAAAAATACAGCTATTCCATACATTAATGCCGGGTGGATATTCTATTTTGTATAGAACAACAGATTTTTTTTTCGCTTATTTTGTTGATCTAACATGCTAAATGGACTTCATTCACGATACCTATCATGAGGTTTTCGGGATGTAAACGATAACTTTTTTTTATAGTGGCTCAGTATATTGGCTCTCCTCAGCCTGATGGTAAATAAGAGAAGAGCCCAAGTTGCAATTACAACGGAAGCGATGTCAAGGCATCACCTCCGTTGGCACCGCCATACTGGCCGCGAGGTGTAATATGTTAGGAGCAGATTTTGCTTTCAGCATAGTTTACGTAGGTGGGTCGTTCTTCTTTTTTATCGACAATGAGCCCGTCCTCAGTAACCTATGAAGTAATTAATTATATAAAAAAATATAAGTTACACCATCAAGATATTCCTAATTTACTATGAAATAATGATATTGTTTTATCACCTCGTAGATACTTTAGCATGATTTAACTTTGTAAAAAAATATGTAAAGCGTGACAGAGGTGTAAATGGCACTAATTTCGGGGGACGTGACGGAGGTGTTCATTTCAATCAAAAAGTATTCTTTATCAATTAGATTTTACATCATGTATTAGTCCATATATAAAGTAGTACATTAACGAATATTTAGGACATACTATTTATCATTTGTAGTCTGTTATATAAAAGTTAAATGTTGATTTGTAAGTTTGGCTCATTGTCGATAAAAAAGAAGAACGACCCAGGTACAGCCCCACATCAATCGCGTGTATAGATTCATACAGCACATCATACTTTAACCCTGTAGTTAGAATGTGTCGCCTCTACAATGAACTCCTGGTGCCCAATTCGTGCCCGAAAAAGACATGTCGGATATCACCTGAAAACCATACAAAAAAACAATGTTTTAGTGATATATGTCGTAGGAAAAGAAATGTCACGAGCCCGAGAATTGGGCTCCTGATAAATAATTATAATTCTATACATATACGTATTTATTGAAAACCTGCCAAGTTTTAAACTGGCAGCAATAACAAATGTATCCAAAAATGTATAATTTAGACCAATATAGCCGCACGTTACTTGTGATCATAGAATAATTCTATGCTTGTGATATTATTAAGGTAACGGGTAGGGCACAGTAACAACGCCAATCGATTTTAATTTTTAGCTACTAAACCGGATCTATTTTAAACAATTTCAGGGTTACAACCTCTAGGCAAACACTTACAATATTTATTTAAATAACCATGCACAAATGCGGGCTTAACATTTGTATACGAAAAATTGATTCACGCTAAAAGTGGCCGGTGGCACAAAAACGCAATCAACATTGGTGCATGGTTAATTAATAAATACCTAGTATAAGTGTTTGCCGAGAGCTTGTAACCTCGAAATTGTTTAAAATAGATCCGGTTTAGTAACTAACAATTAAAACGAATGGTGTCGCTAGTTAGGGCTACCCGTCGCCTTAGGATTATTATTTTAAGATCTGTGCTTTGCATTTTAAATAGTCTTTGAGTATATAGCCCCCACTCAAAGTAAATAGTAGACATTTTTATGTAGTCTCATTGCTTTTGATGTCATGATGTGTACCTACACCAAATGTTTTTGGGAATTTTGGGATAAGGTCTGGACTAAAAAAAAATTATTAATTTTGATGCTATTTTGATTGAAAATAAATCACAAACAAAGTTGTACAGTCGACTCGATTCTCACCTTTAATGTCACGTTCGGTTCAATATCAATCGAGGATGACAGATTTTGGTAGAAACCTGATGTGTGGCTGTCTGTACCTTAATAACCACCTCAACACCTCAACCTTGTCTAGGGATTTTTTTTATGAGAAAGGGAGGCAAACGAGCAAGCGAGTCACCTAATGGTAAGTGATCACCTCCGCCCATGGACATCAGCCACACCTGAGGGAGTGGAATGTGATGGGAAATCTCGCAATGTCGTACCGTTTCGGAAATACCGCTGCGGGAAGTTGATTCCACAATGAACATATTACAAAAATGACCGTTTTGACATTCTGACTGACAAAAATTAATTTTTGAAAAAAAATAAAAACCGACTTCAAGATTACACTAACAATATATACAATTGAACTAAAAAGTATAAAATAATATTTTAATTACAAGCCAAAGAACACTAAAGGAAAATCAACGAAATTATTAATACTTATGCATACTATTTACATTTTAAAATCAGTTATTTTTGGAGTCGGTGCCAGCCACGGAATACAAGGAATCCCGTTCCAGAACAATAATTATATTACTGTGTTTACAACAACGTATTAAACGCCACGCCACGGAGTGGGCAGGCGTCGGTCGCGCGCAGCGGGACGTGGAGCGGGACGGGCGGGGACGTGGCTGAGTGAAATACCCGAATGCGAGCAGACGCGTGAGGGCAGACGACGAAAATTTTTATGCGCTTCATTTCAATTGTCAGTTGTTTTTCATTAGTTTATGTTTCTTTTTTGTGTTATTAATAGATAAATTATTTTATTGTCTTCTTTTCAACTATCGGTGGTTTTTCAATTATTTATGTAATTTCTTTTTGTGTCATTAATATATTGTTTTTGTTTTGGCTGGCACCGACTCCGAAAATAACTGATTTTAAAATGTAAATAGTATGCATAAGTATTAATAATTTCGTTGATTTTCCTTTAGTGTTCTTTGGCTTGTAATTAAAATATTATTTTATACTTTTTAGTTCAATTGTATATATTGTTAGTGTAATCTTGAAGTCGGTTTTTATTTTTTTTCAAAAATTAATTTTATTTTTCACTTTTTAGTGGAAAGTTAGTAATTTTTAGTATGGGTAGGCTTTACTGAACGCGCTGCCCAAATGAGGCAGGGTCGTTTAGAGGAGAGTGACGCCGAGAGGCAAGATCGCTTACAAAAGAATAGAGAAAGAAATTCTATGACCATTGCGAATGAGAGTGAGGAGCAGCGGGCTCACAGACTTTCTTTGATGAGGACATATACAAATGTGTCAAGAAGTTATGAAACTTCAGAAATTCGCGCTCGACGACTCGGTTTAAAACATGAAAGATTGTCAAACGAAACCGAAGAGCAACGTTCTCATCGCCTTGCCTTGATTCATAAGCGTTTATCAAAAGAGACCGAAGAGCAACGTTCTCATCGCCTTGCCTGGATTCAAGAGCGTTTATCAAAAGAGACCGAAGAGCAACGTTCTCATCGCCTTGCCTTGAATCATGAGCGTTTATCAAAAGAGACCGAAGAGCAACGTTCTCATCGACTTGGTTTGATTTGCGCTCGTTTATCAAACGAGACCGAGGAGCAACGTTCTTATCGTCTTAATTTGCAACGCGATCGTTTATCAAATGAATCTGCCGAATCCAGAGCGACTCGATTAGATGCTTTGCGACAAACCGCTCGCAACCGCAGGAACGCATGTTGAATTAATGATTTTGAGGAGGCTATAAATATTTTTGCAGATGTTCCATGTGCCATTTGTAATAAAGCGTTATATCCACCACAACGTAATTTGCATACTACAATGTACAGTGCATTATTACCCGAAGAATTGGTTTCTCAGGGTAATATCGTAACATGTTCTCGCTGTCAAAATAATATTAGGAAACGGAAAATTCCGTCGGTAGCTTTCTGGAACAAAATGACAGTCGCGACTGTGCCTCAACAGCTAGCTAACTTGACCAAACTTGAAGAACGATTTTTATGCCGTGTTGTACCGTTTCTTAAAATAATGAAGCTTCAAAACCGTTTCTGTCAAGATTGGTGCAAGGGACAAGTTACTTTGTTTGCGAAAGACGTAGTTGAAGTTGCGGAACAACTACCACTTGCGCCAAACCAAGTGGGATTAGTTCTGGTTGTGGAAAGTCTCGAGCACTTGCAACGCTCCCAAGAGTTTAATTACAATTTGTTCGAAAGCCTCCACCCAGTCTGTTACCATTTTGGTGACCCATTGATCATGAGCTGGTTTTCCACCACTTTTGCGACTTTGGGACCTAATTTTTAGTTATGATCATGCAGTTCATATTGTATACTGATTTTCAAGTCGTTGAGAGTAATGTTAATTATGGAGGCCATTTTGAAAAAGAAAATGACTACTTAGCATTTGCCCAAGATTTTGAATAATATTTATTTAGGACCACCTTTCTATGTGTTACCGTTTAGTCGGACTGTTCACCATAACCTGGTCTCCAAAATATTCTTTACCAATATAATAATAATAAATAGTAATAATTGTTCGGAAGCTGCCACTCAATCTGTTATAAATTCTGTAGGTTGTTGAATTTGACCTGGTCTCCCACCACTTTTCCATCATTACATCCTGGTCTCCCTCCACTTTTCCACCACTACTTTTTCCAGACCGCATACTTCCCGAATTCTAGACCCTAAACTTCATATATATACCGATTTCATCTCCAAACAACGAAGTAATCTCTGTATTTTTTGGTTATTGTTGTTTTGTTCAAAAACCACTGAGTCAATTTTGATAAAAAAATTATGGGACCACCTCTGAATGATGGCCTATCAAACAAAAAAAGAATCATTTAAATCCATTCATAATTGGCGGAGAAATCGAGAAACATACATACAAAAAAAAAAAAAACATACGGGTCGAATTGAGAACCTCCTCCTTTTTGAAGTCGGTTAAAAACGACTTACATTAACCGATGTCAAATTTATTTTTACGGTCACAATGATGGCGACGGCCACAATTAACCATCCTTTTTTATATTATCTATGTCTTTTATATTTCCTTTACTTTTGATACTATATTCTATTGTCTATTACTAAAACAGTTGCTTTTGTAGTTGTGGTTTGATTATATGTGTGTGGAAAATAATAACTAAAAGTGTGTGTTCTTTTATTAAATTGGCGTGCTTTAGGGACCTTAAGCTAGGACACTAAGCGTCGGGGACTCAGGTGCATCTACCTCCTCGAGTGGCCCTGCTGGTAATCAGTTCTGTCCTGATTCCAACTTCGGTTGGTATTAGGCAGAAACGGTTACCGCGGAGCACGGTTTTTCCTGGGCAATGACGGGTAGTAATTCATTCGTGGATTGCTACCTGTTAGCCGAAGGATGCACACCCGACGGACCGGCCCTGTAGTGCGACCGCGCTGAAGCGCACTTCGCTACAGGGCCTACATTGTCGCGCCGAGGGTCTGAGGACCGGCGTCTTCGCGTCGTTCCCTGACGGTGCACTAGGGCCCGTGAAAGCGGGTTAAACCATTGCACAGCGGGGTTGCAGGCGCCATTTTTGTCTTCGGACCTGGGGATGCTGTGTCCGGCCCCGCCCGCGCGGCGGGTGGCGCGGCGGTTTTCCGGCGGGGCGCTTTGACGTCGGCATCCCCCTAGAGTGGAGCGCCTCCGGGCGCAGTGGTCACATGGCCCACGTTTGGGGACCTGCGCCGCAAGGTCGCAGCCAGCGGATTGCGGTGGTAGGTCGGAGTTGTTTGCGTCGCGGATTTCCCCGGCTCCGCAGCCAGCGGAGTCGGTTTCTGCGACGCGTTATTATGTTGAAAGCCTGCGGGTTTGTCCCTAACTCGCACTGCACTGCAACCAGCAGTGTATGTGCGGGGAGGGGTGCCCGCAGTCCTCCTCTCGGTGGTGCTTGCACTGCATCCAGCAGCGTGGGTGCTACCTGGGAGGTTGAGTGGGAGAGAGGCCGAGCTGGCGAGCCTCTTCGCCCCGACCGGGCGACGGATGAAGCCCCCGTGGCAGTCCTCACCCCGGTCTGAGTGTTTCCTGGGCGAGGGATGGAAACGCCCCAGTGTTTTTATTGGGTATGCCTCCGAACGGTCTCTGATTAGCAGAGACCTAACCCGGAGGAGAGCCCCTCTCAGCGTGCATAAGGTGCATTTTCACTGGGTCATAAAAAAAAAAAAAAAGGACACTAGGCGTCAGTCCTCTATTAAGAAAATTTGTAGTTACTCGGGGATGAGTTCTTATTCCTACGGGAAACCATCAATTATTCCAGGCGGGCATTAAAATGTAATAAAAAAATTAAACCTACATAATTTTTGTTAATTTCGCTAGCGAGGTTTGAAATTGGTTATTCTTTGCTGGATTTGGTTATAAACAGTATCTCGCTAGTAAGATAAAAATAATTCGCTTTCTTTCATTTTCGAGGCCTTAAGCTTTCCCCTTACCTAATACCTACTTAGGTACCTACTATATATCTATACTTAGTAGTTATACTTAGTTTCCCGTAGGAACAAGACGTTTTCCCGAGGTAACTACAAATTTTATTATTAAAGGACAATGCATCATTGTACTTAATGGTGATTTTTTTTTTAAATTAGTGATGTTGTTTTTCAGTTATACATACGGGGTGTATCTGTGAACAGTTCCATTACTTTGGCAACGTGTTCTACTAACCATTATGAACAATATTTCTTCTAATCACTTTTGGAAATTCGCATGAAAAATATCAACTTTTCATACAGAGTCGGCCACGTGACTTGTTCACATTGTATGGGGAGTCCAAAAAATTTTGGATTTTGCGATGAATTTTGTAAAAGTCGTTTAACAAATGTTATTCAGAATGGTTGTTAGAACACGTAGTTAAAGGGATGTAAATGTTCACAGATACACCCTGTATTTATACTCAGAATGTCAAAACGGTATTTTTTGCAAGAAGATCCCTAGACTAGAAGTTGAAGTGTGTAGAATACAATTCTGCCAAAAAAAATTCAATCGATTTACACCTTATGAGTGTGATGTGTGAGTGGCTGTCTGTACCTACACAGGTGATACTCCAGCCATTTCCTCTTGTAGGTTAGTACCTACAAAATGTAACGGCAGGAAGTATGTAGGTAGATAGTTCTACCTACATACTTCCTGCCGTTACATTTTGTATTCCATCTCCATACATCCATCCAGTCGATGCTGTTATGAAATTATCCAATTTCCGTCCCGTGTCCGGGCAGCCGACAATTTTCCTCTCGTGTTGTAGGTACGTACCTACCTATGCAGGTAGATAGATAGGTACATTATGTAGTTAGTTACATAAGCTTCGTTATGGCGAACTAAAAGGTACATCCTGTTTGATAACGAAGTTTAATTATGTACTTATTTACGTACTTTACGTAGTACCTTGTCATGATAGCTAGGTACCATCTAACTTCTACTTTCGTACACGGATTTGGGTGGTATTATTGTGACAAGGTACTAAAGTGTGTGTATACATCTCTGCGCAGATGAGAAAGCATTTTGTGAATTTCTGTAGTGGATTTGAAGTTTTAGTCTGGGGGTGATAGTGTCTATTGTCTTATAAGTAAGGTACCTAAGGTAAGTACCTACCTACTTAAGTAGTTCAAAGCGGCTTTGTTGTCTAATCAACAGCCTGTAAACATTTTCGTCCAATACTGAAATAGGCTTATATCTGCGAATTTCGCAAGGAAACCTGCACATTTTTTTATGAAATAGGCAAACGTATCATTCGATTGTAAAGTGATCATGGACACCTGCTACACGAAGGAAGTGCGCTTCCGGCCCTTTTAAAAAGGAAGTGTCTTAAAATCTGGCTACCTACCGAGACTAATTATTCTGAACGTGAAGCATGACCCATGTTGTGGAGAAAGGTTTCGGCTGTATGACCATGATATTTCTCCAATAAGGCGATGAGGAAGAACCGCAGGGGGTTTAGTGGGTATGCTTCTTTCTTCTGTCCGACTTCTCGTTTGAAGAAGGCCCCGCCAGAGGAGAGCCCTACCATAAGTCGGCCGCCCCCCGGCCCCGTTGGCTGGGTACCTATGCATAAAGTAAAAAGTCTGGTCATCTCTTGAGTCGGCAGCATTTCCCCTACGAAATAAAAAAAAAAGTTTCTTTGGTTCTCCTGTCTTAAGTCACAAACCGTCCTACCTACTTACCTGACTGAATCACTGACCGTGAGTCAATCATTCAGTCAGGTAAGTAGGCAATACCCACTTAAGGTGACGCGTAGAGCGCACTAGCGACGCCGATCGATTTTAATTTTTAGCTACTAAACCGGGTCTATTTTAAACAATTTCGGGGTTACAATCTCTCGGCAAACACCTATAGGTACCTACTATTTATTAAATAACTATGCACAAATGTTGGGTCCAACGCGTAGGTACGCTAAAAATTGATTCACTCCAAAAGCGGGCACTTTTGGCGGTAATCCAAAATTCGAGTGCAAAAGCAGACCAAACAGTTAACTATAAGTAAGTATTAAATAAATAGTATAGGTACATACACTTATTAATAATACTTATTAATATTAGTAATTATAAGTTAATTTCGTTTAATATCACAATATTACTGTCTAAAAGCGCTTTTCTTACTCTTACTGCCGCACTCAGAGATGTCAATTAAGCTAAATGTGCATTTACTTAATTATGGAAAGTCTTTATGCGTATTGAAATAAGTATCAATAGTAGGTACCAATTTAAGTTAATTTGACGTCTCTGAGTGCGGCAGTTAATCAGTTTGTAGGAATGCTCAATGCTGGTGGCCTTAATTTAAAGCCGTCCCATAACGAACGAGAATACACTTATCACATCCAAACAAAGGAGACACACATCGCGTGTGTAAGAGAGGGAAACTTCGATTCGGTCGTAACGTTAACCTTAAATTAGGCTCTCTGGTACTTGGAGCATTCCTAGAATCGGGAGACTGTTTCGCCGCATACCATACCTACCTAACATAGTTTGAAAGCTATGGATCAGCCAGAAATCTCTCAATAGGTAATGGTAGATAGGTAAATTCTTCACGCTCAGTAGAGCAATCCAGAGATGCCTCTTACAAAATTATGTTGCCCTGGTACTTTAATATCATGGACTAAAAAATAGCGTAAAAAAGAAGGAATTCCTGTTGGTTTAATAATTTACACCTACAAACCTATATTGTCCTGGTACTACTATTGTAAAGGTAAAAAAAAAATAGGAAAGATTTGAGTTAAATTTATTTTTAAAAAACCCAACTCATTATAATTAAGGTAGAAAAAAATCACTACAAAGTTCCGCACTAGCAGTGTGGACACGAGTCATACACGGAGCTTGAGGACCCTGTAGAACTGTTAGGACCATGGAACTAGAAAACGCGCGTGTATGTCTTATGCATAACACATATTTTATTCTAATATAATATATATTGTAAGAACATTGCAATGCCTTGTTAGGTGTTAAGTAAGGATTTAAGCTACATTTATATATTTTGTACCACTTAACATGAAATAAACGTTTGATTTAATATCATTGATACAACAGAGAATTACCAATACCTAGACTACTCGAAACTGGAATTCAAGACCAAAAAAACTATGACAGATACGTCACTGTCAATTCTATCAATGACACTTATGTCATTGTCAAATCAAGTTTTCAGGTTTTGCCAACCTTTTTGTTGTATGCTTCTTTTCTTAGTACAGGCTGACACAATTCATGATAAGGATTTTCTCAAAAAATAGAAAATTAATTACAAACTTTATTTTCAAGTCAACTAAAATTGACAAAAATTTATTGTAAAGAACTTAAACAAATTAAATTACCTACAAAAGTGTGACATATTATTAATACAATAAGGAAAACTTAAATAAGCCCATTTTTTATTAATTGATTTTATTTGTGTTCATCTTCACTATCACTAATGTCAGAATCTCTGACTACGGAATCTGGTAATTAATTCGTCCAATTTTGCACATGTTTTCGATTTTACGCATGAAGAAGCAAAATATCTCGTAAAAGAAATTGTTAAGTGATATTTTAACAAAGTGGATAAGTAGGTAGTCAACTGTCGAAGTTAGTCAGTCTTAGTCACTCAAAAAAACGAGGAGTTTAGCGTTTTATCGACCTACGGATTCTGCCGAGATTACTCTTAACGAACTCTAAACGAATGTTAAAAACGATGTAGGAATTCAAAGATTCTTATATTAATATCACTTTGCGGCACCTCACTGCACCAAATGTTATTAACTCCTGAAGTGACAAAAGCTCAATACCAGCTATTCTACCAAACATTACGGATGATTAAGTTTATATTAAAGGTCCTTGTATTTATGTAAAAATAAGTCAATAAAATTCCAGCCGTGTGGTCCCCGGCAGAGTAGAATAGGCCACCCTCACTCTTACCGAGGTGTCGTAAAAGGCGACTAAGGTAAAGCTGCTGGCATGATCATCAGCACCCAGAGAAGGAAAAGTCTGCATTTATATCAAAACCCTCGCCAACCCGTCTGCCAAGCGTGATGAGTATGGCAATTAACCCTCATGTGATTGAGGGAGGCCCGTGCCCCAGCAGTGGAGCCTTAAATGGGCTGACGATGAAGTCAATAAAATTACTTCTTTTAAAATTACCAATAAATATAATTATGTCATCGTATGTTTTTAGAAAATAGGCATATACTATTGAACGATCATTTTATTGCAGTGGCAACATTGTAGCTTTTTTGGTCTTGAATTCCAGTTTCGGGTATAGACCATAGAGTAATTTATATATACTGAGTATAGACCAAAATCACTTGAGGTTTATAAACTAATCCGTTTACTTTTATGCCAATTCAGTAAAACTGTTTTTGTTTCATAGGAGCAGTCAGATGGGTCGACGACCCCCCGTGCCGACAAATCCGGAGGTCACTCACCCTCTGCTAATGAAGGTGAGTAAAGATACCTAACCGTGGGCTGGTTGACCTCTGCTATTCTTACCTACCGAGATGTTTTTCAATAACTATTAAATATAGGTATCGGTAGGTATAGCATTCCCTCCCTGCCTACAACTAGATACGCCTCCCTACTAAAATTCTTGTATAGGGTTGTTACCTACTTACTTACTTATTATATGCTTTTCATCTCTCCTCTCATTACAAAGCCCATGCCAGGACTAATGAACACTATATCAACATATCTATCTACAGGCGAGGAGGCGATGAGTGAAAGGTGATGGTCGGCCACGACCCTGCTGGACCGGCTTGCACAACGAGGCTTCGCTGCTGACACTAGGCTGGCTCTCCCCCCAACAGGTTTAGACATCGAGATCTTTTTTATAGAGCAGACCAAAAAGAATGATAGAATCTGCGCCACAGAGGAAGAAAGAAGCACCGCGTAAAAACCGTGCAACTAGAAAACGCGCGCTTTGGGATGTGTGCGCATGGTTATGGGAAAAACACGGAACTGTGGTATTCCTTGTCTACCATTGTCTGCAAAGCTAGTGACAGTTGGCACCATAACGTACTCTATGGGTGGCACCATTCCCTATTAAAAGGCACCCTTTGAGAAGAGAAACAAGTGGCACCCTATCACGAGAATTCTTTAGAACGTGTATGTAATGTTAGTTATTTGCACTTAGATTGATGTGTGGCTGTCCGTACCAAATTTTTAGTTGTGATGCACTCGGATGCATTGACTCCTATTTTTTTATGATAGGTGGCAGACGATCAAATGGATCACCTGATGGTAAGAGATCGCCGCCAACCATGAACACCCGTGACACCACTAGTCACACATGTGCGCTGCCAACATTTAAGCCCCCCTTTCCCCAAATTGGGCCTCAGGCCCACGCCGGTTTTCTGTGAGGCCGTGGTATCACTCCGGTCGAACCCATTCATGCCGAAGCGTGGCTTTCCCACTCTCGAAAATCGCCTGCTGTGCTTATTATTCGATAGTCCAGCTATGCCAGTACTTATTTACTTACCACCTACCATTCCCTTCCAGGCTGCGCCCGCTACCGCGAGCTGTGCTACCGCGCGGCGCACGCGCACCTGCCCGACGACGCGCCTCCGCGGCCCTGCGAATGCGCCAACTGCACTGCTCGCCGGCATTCCGCCAACGCGCCCTGAGGATCATCGCTAGTTCGTCCCACCGCCGCGCTCACTCGGCCCATACCGGCTGTACCAATGATGAGACGAACTAGTCCATAAGATACACTAGGAATTTCCGAATTTCACTTCTTTTTAGCATGGATTTTCGAGCTAGAGTTTTTAAGTAGACGGTAATACTCTATCTATAGAAAAAAGAATAAGAAACCCGTGACAGATAAGACTACAGTCACTTTAAAAGAACCAGGTGTAGGAAGATCTACCTAGCTCACCTAGGTCGACCAAGAATGATTCCAAACGAGACAAACACCACCAAAATCCCGTGGTAGTTAAGACTAAACCCACTTCAAACGAAGTGTACCAGGTGTAGGATGATCTACCTGGCTCACCTAGGTCGACCAAGAGTGATTTCAAACGAGACAAACACCACCAAAAACCCGTGGAGTAGGAAGATCTACCTAGCTCACCTAGGTCAACCATGAGTGATTCCAAACGAGACAAACACCACAAAAACCCGTGGTAGTTAGGACTACACCTGCTTCAAACGAAGTGTACCAGGTGTAGGAAGATCTACCGAGATAGGTAGATACGTCGACCAAGAGGGAATGACTGATTCCAAACGAAACCACCACCAATTTAGGGGCACCAACTGGCTCGTCCCCAATAAGGTACTTTTATTGCATAACCATAATTTAGTTAACAACAAGATGTTACAATAGTGTTGGAACAGTGTTATGGACCCTGTGAGTGCTTGCACCATGAACACGCCGCTTTTTGGTGTTGATTCTTGTGTAGCTGTGTGCAACATCCTACAGCAGGGGTCACCAAATAGTTTCGCTCGGGAGTTAATTTTAAGAAATGAAATGACCATCGCGGTCTGCTCAACCATGTCGGTTGAGCAGACCGCGATGGTCATTTCCACAGGGAAGTGTCCTACAGTAAAATATTAAAATAAAAAAAGTCGAGTAAGAGATAAGTAAAGAATTTGCCTGCATGCCTGGCGCCCGAGTGTCGGCTATAGCTTGAAACATTTAAAGAAAATACTCGAAAACTAAGAACAAACAACAAAAAAAACAAATGTTTTACCATTACCATTATGTACCTAATAGTATAGTATTCTGTAAACAAGCTCAAATTAAGTAACGTTATTTATATTGTTAAGTTTCGGCACTGTTTGTCTTTCTGTATGTCAAAATTTTATATGTATTGCTTCTTAATGACTGTTTGTGCCAAAATAAATGAAAAAAAAAAACAAAAGGATTCTTGACTTCGACGAACTGATACGCATATCCTTCAGATAGCGTGAAAACAGGTACTTAGTCGGAGCCGAAGCGCATGTGGTACGGTATGGAACAATTTCCTTTCCATTAGACAACTCGAAGAATTACCAGATAATTTTCCTCACCTAAAAAGGTAAAAGGTGTGCGAAGAATACGGGGCCCTCGACGTTATGGAAAAACGCAAAAGTAAGCTTGGAGAACTGGACTAAATTAGAAGCTGACGTCCGACGGTTATGTCATGACCTTTTATAAGAACGAAAGAAAACGCTGTGAATATTGACTATGAGAACAAACACCCGTCTTCACTGGCTTCTAGTTGTTTGGTACAATTTGGCTTTTAAATAAAAAAAAGGACTGCCAAAGAGATAAGTAAATTAGAGACGAAAATGTATCAATCAAGCTTAGATAAGTTTTTTAGATAACATTTCCGTCATGTATTCTAAGTTTTTAGATAGATAGGGTAAACGTTTGCGCAATTAGTGCTTTAGTGTTTCTCATGATCCCTAAACGCATATCTGTCAATCTTAATTCAATTTAATAAACCAATAAATTCAGTACCTAGTATCAATTCCAATATCAGATAAAAGGTAGTCCAGGTGTTGTTATACTTTCTTATTTGAAAAAATTTAGCTTTAGACTAGCAAATAAAAAGTGATGACCATGAAAAGTGTTATCGATGGCACGAAGCCTATTTATTAGATTGGATTGAGACTCCCCTTTTCACCTGTGGCCTTGTTCCGGTCAATTTCTTATTCCGTATTCTCGCATTTTTACATTGCTTCTGTCCTAGTGCCTTACCCATTATTCCAAGTGTGAATCTAATAGTTCAACGTCGTAATATCAATGTCTTGTCATTATTCTCTACATATTTATGGCACAATTTTAAAATTATTAAATCATAAATTTAAAGTGCATATTGCTCATCCAAAATCGCTTTTGTAATTAAGGAATGATAAATGACTGTAAATAGATTTCGATTTCTGTCCATTGATAAGATCAACTAAGTCTTAGCTTAAAAAAATAATGTGAATTTCAACTTTACACAATTTATTTAGATGATTCTACATTAGAATTTTTCGTAAAACTAATTATCGTAAGGACATGTTCTATTAAATATAAAGTCTAAGCCAAACTTAGAAATAATGTGTAGGCGGCTAACATTAGCTTCATGGTCCAGATATCGAGATATGGCTAAACTAACTAATCCTGTGTGCTAAATACCTCTTAATTTAAGAGCCTAATATTAAATATAAAGTATATATATCTAGTACATATATGTTTTACTATATTATAAATGTCTGACCTAATGTAACACCTGTCCATCTGTGTTTTAAACTTTTATCGATTTATTATTAAGAACAATATAATGTACATTAATATCTATTTTATATTATACATCGTTAAAAATATAAACATTAATTTTAATTACATTTAATACATAGCTCTGATCTATTTTCGATTCTGCTTATCCGATGTCATTAAATTTTAATCGTAAGTTATTTAATATATTAACAAGGCCTATCTATTCGTGCTACAAAATGTAATTCAAAATTATTCAAAAATAAAATGTTTATTATAAAAATAAAGAAGGTATCTATATCATTATTGTGGGCCTTAGGGCCATACTCTACCTAGCGTGAACTTATCGGGGAGGGACTAGCCAGTCTTACCGGTGAATTTAAATAAAACTTAAAATTATAAGTACTTTTATTAAAGTAAACAAAAATACACGTGTCAAAGATAGGACATTCCAATTTGTCTGAAAGATCCAAACTAATGGAACCGTTCGTACAATAAATATTAAATAGTTATGTGAAGATCACAATGCTTTTGGCTTTACCAGATACAATATTTCATTTCACTGTAATTGTGAAACATTTAATATCCAGCAAAGAACTCAAATACACATGATTGATGGTGTAATTTTATATTAACATTTGTGCATATATAAGAAAATCGTAACAATTACGTAAAGATTTGTATATTGTTCAATGTAATAGATAGTAACACCTCGAATATATAATTTAACTGAAAATGTTTCTCTAAAAATATTTCATATTTTAAAATACAAGTCAATTTTGTTGAATGTTCTCTTAAAAACTTAGTAGACAGTTGCAAAATGTCACATTTAGATAACCCTGCGCAGAGTAACCAACCAGATTCTTCAAAGTGATGCTTATTGCAACCCTCATTTGTTCCTAGGTGTTCCTCAGGATATAAAAGGATCTTCTAGGTACATTAAAAGGTACTTTCGTCTTTTATGGAATGAATTTGTTGTTTAACTATATAAAAGTGTAAAAAGATATTCTATTCAAGTTATTTAAGTGTGAATGTATTTATTTACAAATAGAACCGTTTCATACATCAAGAAGACATTCATAAAAAGTTTTACAATTGAAATTTGTCAGCTACAAACGTCGCACTGGTCCGGATTCATAGTCCAAACTGCACAAATATGTCCAAAAGAAAAAAAAACTACTCTACTAACCTAAATAAATCAAAAGAAAACTGATTTACAAGAATGCGTTCGCCAAGCGTAAGAATATACAACAACATACCCTGTGATCATTGATCAACCACAAATACCATAGACAATAATTAATAAAATATTTCATTCTAAAAATACCATGAGGTAGTTAATAAGATTTAACTCAGAGAATAAAACAGAATTTACTGAACTAAATAAACGACTTATTTACCACTATGTTATCAAAAAGGTACAAAAGGCCTTTTTGTATCTTTACCTATCTAAAAAATTCAATGACTCAAATCGGTCCAAATAACTAATATCGGTAAAATAACGCACTTATAAATCAGTTTTCTCTAAAAACCGTTTACAAACTCAATGATTGCATTCGTAGAAAAGGTACAATAATATTTTACAGTATACCTACAGCTCGATACTAACGTACGGCTATTGCAAAGAGAAAGTATGGGAAATTAAATTTCCCAAAAACCGTTACCTACTGTGAAAGCATTTCAAGGCAATAGATAATAATAATAATCAGAGGATGGTTTCAAAGTTAATATACAATCTGAAAGAATTATCTATGGATGGCTTGTGATAGTTCTGTGTTGTCCATATTGATAGCTACAGTTATTGATAAGAGGGGCAATTCTCGTGCACTCGATATTGAATTCGAATTAAGAGATTTCATACATTCGTCCATAGTTACATATCTCTCAGACTCGACTATAATGTCGAGTGCCCGAGAATAGGCCCTCAGGGTGTGCCTATTATCGTGCGATCGACAATGATCTCTAGGTCGACATCTCTATGCACGAATGAATTGCAATCTCTAATTCGACTTCATTGTCGAGCGTAAGAGAATATGCCCCCAAGGTATGGGCGTAAAATTAAATGTAGAAATGATACCCAGCGTCACGTTACCAGGCTCGCAGAAGGCGGTGGAGATGTCGCGCTGGGCGTCACTCGTTAACGTCTATAGGGATGGTAAGATGACGCTGAAGCTGTACTCCCAGATGTAGCGCCGTGGTAGCTGCGCTTCGATGACCGTTGATATCCATCGCCGGATCCGCCTGTGTACTCATAATCATCGCCTGCACGCCAAATCGGACATGTTAATATACAAAACGAGAGGTAAAATACAAAGCAACTTTTCTTTTATTTTTTTTTCAAAGCAAGAATAATCTTTTTTTAGAGAAGGTAAGATAAAAGGTAAAAAAATAGTAAACTTACCGCACCACGCACCACATGACAGTCCAATCACCAGAGCTTACATATACGGGATATTATTCATACAGATACTGTTAAATTGAAAGACCATACTTGAATAAACTTTATATGAAGAAGAATAGCAATTCTTCTTCATATACATATAAATGGCTACAGACATAGTAATGTCTGTAGCCATTTAGTATTCCTGTATTTAGGCTCCATTTTCGCTATTATATCTAATTACTTCTGTTGTTGCAAAACGCGCCATTGACGATCAAGGAAAAATCGTTGTTTTTAAATGTTAATGAATGTCTCCTCTTTTTAGTACATATTTAATGTACCTAAATAATAATTTAAATAATAAAATAAACTCCATGCAACATCTCATAATTAAATATTCAAGTATGATCTGCCAATAGCCTCACTCCAACGACTATCCGAGTCCTACTAAGTTCTTTACTTTTAGAGTTTTAGTACTTACTTCGCTCACCTTTCTAGAATACTTCTGTTAGGTAATTTAGTATTTCCATTAATTACTAACTAAGATTCATTCATACCCAAATTGTTCACTACGGGCTAACAACTATCACGATCAAATCGATTTTTTCGATGTCTTTTACCGATGTGTACGTGTTTTTTAATATTCAATCTACTCGTCTGATCTAAGGAATCGAGATGGATACATTCACACTATCGTTAGTGACAATGAATCTATATTTACGTCTCTGAATATGGATTACCTATTTAATTACTACGTATTTAGATACAATTATAAGTATTAGATGTTAGGACCTGATGCCGAAGCGGATATGTCGGACACGTTACAGAAGGATGGCTGAGGGGAGACCATTCCTCCGCAATACATCATTGGGACCTGATCGAAAAATATTCGTATTACAGACCATGTAATGAGGGTTTACGCTTTTGAAAAATCCGTTAGATGGAGTACTATGGGAGTGAGGTCCATATACAATGTGATTGGTTATTTTTAAACATCAAAATGTCAATTTGACAAACTAATCGACCAATAACCATTGATGTTGGACCTCAGTCGAACATTACGCCATCTAGCGGATTTTTCACACGCAAAATCCCTCACTAAATGGTTACCATTTGTGTATTGCTTATACACAAAAGCTAAACATGTAACAAGATATGTATTTATCATCTTTGTATGAAAATCGTACCTGAATATCCATACAAAGTACAAATACTCTTGGTGAAATAACCAAAATATTTTTAGCTTGTTAAACTAATGCCAAATGAAAACTGCGTAGAGGAAACTTGTAACTGCTTCGTTTAATCTAATACGTACATACCTACTAATTTAATTTAAATGTACTGAATGTGGCATTTCATGGTATTTTATTTCGAATTTTAGAGCGAAACTAATTTAATGTGATTAATATTGTTAGTTTGTGTGATTATAATAAGTACGTTCAAAATAGAATGCAAACTACATTGAAACGGATTGGCTCAGTACTCGCCAAACAAATTACAGCTGCGTAGGAGTAGTAGACTCTAAAGAGATGTATTCACCATAACTATGTCACAATGCTTTCCGTATAAGAAAGTAGAAATCCGATAGAAGTTATTATGAAAAGGTACTAAAGTAGAGACATCTTTTTGAAGTCGACCATAAACTATAGTCAGTTAAATATAGCTTGATTAAAAAACGACAGCTAATTGATGTTACAGAAAAATGCTCTTTAAGTCAAAAGTAAAAAAAAATCTATGGAATAAAACTTGGTGTAATGATAAACCCTTTTCTTTTGTTTTTTTTATGGCTAGTAGTGTTGCACGATGATAAACCCTATGTCCATTAAATTAAGTAAGTATTAAGTACTATATCCATTAAAATATAATGACATATGTCATTTGGACATATGTCATTATATTTTACGGACTATAGCTACATCATTTTACGGCGCAGTTTTCCTCCGTCTCCTTGTAGCGTGCAAACTAGGAATGAGCTAACCGGTTGACCTATTAACTCTCCTCCGGTAATACTAAACTAAACAACGATATAATAAGTGAATGAACCTGTGGAGGGGTTCCGACGGCGTCACTCATTTGGTGGACGGTCACGAACTTGGGACTGCCTGCGGTGCTGCCCACACCATCACCCTCTAGTACACATACATGGTCAGATCATGCAACTTTTATGGCGAAGTTCGCCAACTTTCACTGCTGATTAACATTTTAATCAACTCACTTGACATTATTTCATATAATAACGTCAAATAAGCGGTAAAGTTTTGTTAAACAGCTTTTGAATATCGGCGAACTCCGCCCTTACTCGGTAACCGATTGAACTACAGTCATGCGTTCTGGTTTTATACGTGTAAAGAGTGCGAATGTTTGTGAATCAGAAATCCGTTGGATACCGTAAAACAAATATGAATTTGGACTTTAGCAGAATTGTTTGTATGATAAAGTTACATAATATGAATTTGTTACGAACAATATAACCAAGTTGCCGCCCTGTTGGTCTAGTGGTTTAAGCCTAATCCCATCATAGTAGCGATAACTTGATTTCTATAATGGAGGCCTTTGCCCTGCAGTGGGACAGTTTATAGGCTAATAATTTACTTTTGATACAAGCAATGCTGTTGAGGATCACCTCATGCCAATATTACGCCATGAACGAATTTTCATCTAGAAAAACATTCAATAAATAAAAACATCAGAAATATACACGGAATCTAATGTTGGCTTCGCATTTAACTTTGTAACAAATATGTACATATAGCCACACAGTACATGTGTCAAAGTATACAAATCTGTCAAATTTCTTCAGTCGATTCTCACATTGTCAAATACATTCGGTCCAATATCAATGAAGGAGTTTTGACAGATTGTACTAACCTCGTGTGTGGTCGTCTGTACTGATGAAACATAATTATAGCAATAAAATCTACTTTATCTACCAGACATTACTGGTTAGGGGACTGTAAAATTTTACCAGACTCATTATTAATTTTGCTTGCTTTTTTTTATGATCTATAAGCCAACGCCTGACCACAATTTCACCGGATGGAAAGTGACGATAAGGTCTAGGATGTGACGCGTTGGCCTAGAAGATGCCTGTGCACCATTGTCTTAATGATGTCCAGATTGTAGTGGTCCGGAAAAACAGACCTTCGCGAATAACTGTAGTTCAAGCCTAACTGAGCTATGAGCAACACTTGAGCGTGAAATATCTTTTTGAATAATGATTTCAGAACGTAGCTAAAAGACCATCCTTGATATTGGTTAAGGCACCTGCTACAAATTCTTAGCTAATGTTAAGATTTTTTAGATCTTGTTCAATTGAAATGTTGCAATTTTCAAAGACTTACAAGGATGGTAATTCAGCAACGTATATTGAATAATAGGAGTGTTAGGTTAATATAAGACATATAATGCAATATACGTACTCAGAATCAGAGATAATATTAGTATAATATTGTGTGTGCAAGGGAGATGAGTAAGAATATGTTGAAGTACATACATTATGTGAATATAATTAATTGTAAGGGCTTTTTCTAAAGGATACATTTTAGCTCGAGGTAGTTTTAGTAATGTAAGACTATTAGGAATCGAAATGCCAGTTTTTTAGTGTCGTTTTGAACTTTATGTGCCATAATATAAAAACAAAAATTATGATAACTACAATCTAGGGCTCTGCTCTAGGGGATCAGGGTTTGGAGGCAAATTAAAAATGCCAGTCATATTTTGAAATTTTTGATTTCTTTTAATTATCTACGTTTAATAATGACCTTAAAGTAGATATATATTTCATCATAAGATATCTCAAATATTTGCAGTGGTAATATTAATATTTTATTTAATCAACCAGTAGTATTACTTAATCCATTAAGATAGAAGAAGCTTAATAATAGGAATCTACGACAAAACTGTTTATTTTTCCATTACATTACAAACTACACTCTTATGTTACCAGTTACATCTAACACTAATATATACCCAAAATACCTAATATGAATAATGCATAATTTCTACTTAGAAAGACCTGTGTTATGACGTGGTAGCACTTTAATTACATCAAATAGTTTATCGCGTACAAGCTTTCCTTACTTTAGTGCTTCGGTTAAAATTAATAATTAAAACCGTAATTAACTAATTATCATTAATCATCGTAAAAAAGAAACAACAAGGAGGTTCGTGTAAGTCTATCATAATTTTCCTTTTTATATACGAACATAAAGTAACTTATGCGGGCCGCGGGGTGCGCGTGCGCGCGTGACGTCACCGGCGCGGCCCTCTACGCGGCGCAGCTTACGGCTAACTAACGGTAGTACGTTTACACATTATAAGATATTACAACAAATCTAGATAATAGTCTTACAATTGTAACATGCTTATTTGTTGCGTCGGTCGCGTTTGCCGCTTCCAATTAATTACATTTTAGGAAATTAATACATGCCTGTATAAATATAGAGCCCCGATAGCGGGCGTAAAGTAAACTTATATACTGTAGTAAGTAAACATTATTTTAAATATTGTACATCAGTCGATAGTCCACCTAACAATTTTGTAATCTAATCAATCGAGAATTATGTACTTTAATCCACTATAAAAAAATATAGTTTAAAAAATAATTAACATCATTTTTTAATTAAAACAGAAATAAATAACAACTTGCCCTAGGTTTTTATAATAATTAATGTTATAATTAACTGTAAAGCCCGTGCAATTTATTTTACGATAAAACTGTGTCAATAATTACATTTATATTAAATTCTAGTATAAATATGAGGTTTTATATTAATAATACCTGCATTGTTTTTAAAGTAACTTTAGAAAAACTACAGTAAAATCGACTGTTTGCGGCCGACATTTTAAATGCAAATTATTTAATTTTATTTAAGTCGAGTAGAGGGTGAACTTAAAATGAGTTTGTTGCTAATCTAACTTTTAACACTAGGGGTCTTGTATAATTAGTCAATTACGATAATAAATTTATTAATGAACCGCGCGGCCATCGTCGACCGCCGCGCGTGTGCGGCTACGTTAGTCATAATATGTAATAATACCAAAATACACTTTTACACAAACATGTTTCTTTTATATATCTACTGAATAAACATACACATATAAAAACCGCGTACACTATAATATAAAGTAATACAAACAAGAGTCGAAAGGTTAACTACACAACAGTACTACAGTAAGCCATGATTCAAATATTATTCCATAAACATTATTATTAAGATACAGTATATACCTTATGTCGACATTACTCAGTGTAATATTAAAATGCAAATGATTGCAAGTGTGTCACTCACGGTTTGTACAAAATTGTTTATTTATCATATATCCTTCTATATGCTAGTGCAGCGACGGCGGCCGCGGCGCCAGGGCCGGCTGCACCACACCGCTCGAGTTACACCACATTTGACAGACCAGCCTCTAAAGAGTCTTACCGTATTTGTATTTTGCTAACTATTTTTAATTAATAAATTCATCCAATATTTTATGCTCTTCTCCTATATAATAATAATTAAAAACCCATATATCTCAATTGATTTTCACAATAATTTGCACTAAGTTTAAGGTTGAGTAAATCTAAAATTTCTAATACATATTATAATTTTATTTAAATAAATTATATTCTTTATGTTAATTAGAAGATTGCCACGACGGTACATTACAAACTAAGTTCTTAATTGTTCCAAATGTTTGTGAGTGTGGGGCGCGAGCCCGTATCTATCACCTTAGTGCTATCAATATCACTGAAAATAACATAATATAAATCATCTATATATTCCCTTAACTTTTAAGGCATCGTTTCCTAATATTAAAACAGGTGTGAACAATTTCATCGTATTATCGGTGGTTGTACATTATATCTACAGTAAATAATAATTAAACCGAAATGATGGGGGGCTGACAATTGCAAAACGAACACCAAAGGGGCGTTACATGAACGTAATAATATAAATATACGTAAGTGAAGTGAGTGAGTGAGTGATAGAGTGAGTGAGAGAGTTAGTGAGCGAGATGGCTGAGCCGCGCGGCTCGGGCCAGGAATGAACAGAGATTACCTAACTAACATAGAAACCAAGTAAACGAAGCGGCTCAACTACACGTAACCTAGTGGGCAGTCAGGCACCGACTCAATTACTTTATATTATTTCATTAATATTGTTATAAGGTACGAGTTTCAATTTCCTACATACTGATCGTGTCTCAGTCGTGTGTATTAAATAGAGCTATAAGAAATGTACCAATATGCGCGACATCTATGAACATCACAATGTAAAGGCGTTTTTTTTACTATTTTACCGTTAAATTTGGGACTCTGCACCCCTCGCCCCGGGCCGCGTCACTTATAAATTTGCTTATACACCTCACAATATTCCTCATAGATAAATTATACTTTACTTATGGAGCGATCTTAAATAACCCTATTCTAATCAAATTATGCATTCAATGTAATCATCAACAATTCGTCTATTTAAAACATTTATAACAAATCTTATCGATCGCGGCGCGGTACGGTGCCGCAGTTCTATTATTTAAAATTAAAGGAACAACCTGCCCGTGCGGGGGCGGGTTCTATCAGTACGTCCGTAAACTCTAAGATAATTACAACAAATAATGGAGCCCCGGGCTGCGCCGCCCGTTCGCCTCGCCTGCGATTTATTACTTAGCTTATCACTAAAATTTTAATCAGTCGATCGGTCAAATGATTGAGCGATATAGTACAGTAAAGGACTAACATTAAATTTAATCTAACAATGTTATTTTAAATTATAACTCACTTTGCAGCGAAGCGGGGCGGGCGCGCGGCGCGCCGGGCGACTATGATACCACTAACATACCGGCCGTAGCGGCCTTCGAAAGCTCTATACAGTTTTAAAAATATTTGGCAATCACATAAATTAAAACTTTAAAACTATGTGACGAGAGAATTGATTAAAATTATGCTTTACACACAAGTAAGTATATATATACAGGGGAGCCCGCGCGAGGGGTGCAAGTCGGCGACACCCAACTCTATCCTAAATGCTTGAGCTTCATTTACTTAACATACGATTATCTTTTGCTCGTTTTAACAATTTGGCAGGTAAATTTAATTCATTAAAGTATAAATTCCATATTATAAACTTAAAATTGCGATAAAAAACTAAAATGCATATTAGAAAACAAATTAAAATTACGAATATTTATACAGATTGCTCCCTTTCGAAATACGGGAAAATTAATATATTATAATACGTTCAGTCATACTATGTTTTGTTAAATATTAACACATAATTATTTTATTACATCCCTACCATTTTCCTAAGTCTAGTGGGTGGTAAATAACCAAAATTCTAATATTAAACATACATACCGATATATATACCAAATATTTATACAAGTTATTAGCTTAAGTTAAGTTCTTTTAGGTCATTTTCCCTAAATTGGCCATGTTTAACAGTGTCTGTCAAATGTGCGTCACTCGGGCGAAGGCGCCGAGGCCCTCGCGGCCGCGGGCGCGTCGGCGTCACTACACAACTGAGATCTATCCATCCCATCGAACAACATTACGATATCATTAAAAGAAATCATTTTAAAACTCTAGGACAAAAGAAAAATCGAAAGTTTCAAATAAAATAAACCATTCAAGCCCACATCCAAAAAGAATAAAAGCAAAGTTAATAAAAAAAACCGTGTACCGATCGTACACGCAACTCGGCGTCCTTTCAGCGCAGAGGGGTCGCGAAAACGGGCCAAGTAATATCAAGAACCTACTTTAGTGAAATGTCAAAGTTGAACGCGTCATTCGTTCGATCAAAAATAAACGCTACGTTCGCGAGTTACAAGAGGATTATAAACCTAACATTTAGTTACAAGCTTAAGTGTTACGAAACATCTAATTGCCCGATTTATCGTCGTTTTAAACTATTTTTTTTAAATAATTTTAATAATTAAAATTAACATCCTTAATTACGCGTGTGGGTTTGTGTTAATGCAGTCACCGGTGACCTCATACATCGCCTAGAGAGGCTTATCTTGCATGCACTTTTAAACTATGCAGTCGATCTTATCTTTAAATATTAACTTGCATTGTTATAAACTTACTCCGTCGCCTCCGACAGCGATCTGTTCGTTCGTGTATATAGGACATGAGGACATGTCTGTCTAAATCGGGTGCTTACAGCTTTGCGAAGCGGCTATGTCAGTCGTCGTATTCGTGTAACGTAACATGGGAGTGAGGCGCGTGTTTCAGCCGTGAGTGAAGCGCGCCTAGCGTGTGGAGTGACGTCCGCGACCGAGCGCCGCGTGGTGGGGGTGTGGGGTGTGGGTGTGGGGTGTGGGTGTGGGTGTGGGAGGGGCGGGGTGGGGCGGGGTGATTACGCGGCGGGCCACTCCTTGTTAAACTCGTTGGCGTTGAAGTGTTTGGGCGCGTGGTGCGGGTGGTGCACACCTGGCGGCTGGGTGGCGGGCGCGGCGTGGTAGTCGCTGGCCGCGTAGCGCGAGCCGCCGCCGCCGTACGACGAGCCCTAGTGTCCCCGACGACAGACGACAGGTTACAGGTTAGCGTCATATGCGCGGACGCGTCGGGCTGAGCCTCCGCCGACCCGCGCCTACTGCGTGCGTCGGTCGCACAGTACGCACCGCTCTCGCGTCGCTACCGTCGAGCCGAGGCGTCGGCTCCGGCGCGTCCGGCTCATGGAGGATCGAAATGAGGCCAGACTTTTTCAAAATTGCATCCGATTTTATTTATTACTATTACTTATCATAATTGAATATTACTACGTTTAAAAGTGAGATATCGCTGTCGAGAGGCCGCATTCTATGATGCCCCCATGATTATTATTTAGCACATTCGTTTAAATACGTACTGCGGTTACATTTAACAGAATGGTCGAATTAACTCTGAACACTTAAAGTACAGCTCTTAATATTAATTTTATCGATTAAATTAACTATTAATGAACCTGTAACAATATGAGAAAATCCAAATTTTACTAATTTGTACTTTAAATGCCAATTTACAAGTGTTGAGATGAGACAAAACGATTGAATCATCTCGCACAGCTACAGTAGGCGATATGAATATCGAATGGAACTAAGGTAAGCTTATATCTAGTGCGATGCGATGGCTTTTTGATGGGCGCGCACGCGTTATCGTCGCATTAATCGAACCGTCCATAGTGAGAAATTGCCAGTGTTTCGCGACATTCCCTCATCCGTAACCCGCCCTTATGTCTAATTGTCTTTCTGGATGAGCCACTCTTGTGGGCCCTGATCGACCAACTGGAAAAGAAGAATTACACGACATAAAGTCCCACTCGCCACAACGTCCGATCTCTTAGCAGATTTATGTAAGTAGCGCAGCGCGTGAAAATGGACCAAAGCGTGTGAATATCCCCGAGGGCACATGAAGAGTCAGGCGAGGATGGCCGAGGGATGGGAGGGGTGGGTGATGAGAGACCTTCAGCGAAACTTGATAACAACACTAATCTCCTTGATTTTTCACTATGGATAGCGGTGCGACTGTCTACTGTTATGTCGAAGGAGCGGCTAGAGTATGTTTGGAGCGCCGCGTCATTATGAACCGCAGCATAGCTCTCAAAATCAAAAAGACATCGCACATCGAATCTCGCCACTGAAAACATGCAGAGAAGTGGACGCCGTCGTCTCCGACATGAGAACATAACAAGCATTGGAACACAGCACACGGATGCAGGGGAGGCAAACTAATGGCTCTAATATAACTCATGCTGCATTTCAGTCGCAATCTATACTTTGTTTGCATTCAATGGAATGTTTTCGCTGAATTTCACTCGCTCACCGTTGGATGATGTACGCCGCACCATTCATACGTGAATCGCAAACAATCTCAACGCAAGTACAACCAAATTGAACTACGAACTGGGAAGTGAGCCATTTAGTTCGTTCGGTCATTCAATCGGTCATTCGTTCAGGTATTCCAGAGGGGGTGGGTGTGAAATCATTCATGCGCTCGTACATACCAAACCGCGGCAAACACGGATGGAGATTAGATGCAGGGAAACAAAAGAAAAGCTGAGGCGAATAGAGGACGATAGGGATATAGGAAGCAAGCCCCGAGGGATAGAGCAAATAATACAGTATGTAACACTATGTCAACTTGGCTGTACTTTTTAAAATGCATTCAAATGTATGTGAGTTGCATGACAAAATTAATTTTATTCAAAAGACGGGATTTTTTTACTTCCTTGGATTATTCGCATTATAATATTGTTAATTTATTCATTAAGTATTCTTTGTTTATCACCGTAAAAGTTATTGATAGATTTATCAAATGTTTAATTAAATACAAATAAATCCAAGAAACTGTAGATAAGAACAGATTGTTTGCGATTTAATGTTGATTGTACAATGGAAAGCCCAACCGGTTAGTGACTTGATAAAAACATTTATGATTAAAACTTTCCATTGAACAATTAAGTCGTCACACAATGGGAGCATGCAGACTGTGCTAAGTCTCGAAGTACAGCCGGCAGGCTCCGTTAGTACAAACAACCAGTGTTAACTGTTATGTATCTCACACCTCGACCCACTAACACAGATCGTGTTTCAAATATTTCTACTGATAACTTATTTTTTGTAACGCGGATGTGAAAGTCGCGGTGTTGCGACCCCGCGAAATAATTTAATGCAAATCTTATCGCAATCTACGAAAAGCATCTTTTGGAACAAACCAAGGAAGAAATAGTAGTAGGATTATTTTAATGTTTTTTTTGTTTATTCAAGAAAAATAATACACATAATTAGGTCTCGTTGAATCTAAAATAGGTATACTCATAAAAATTCACACACTAATTAAGGTTTGTTTTGTATTGAAACACGATACTGTCCCCCATCTTATCACAGAAAGCATGATATCAAACTCTCAATCGAGACAGACAGATACGTCTATTTGTTCAGTTAGATGTATTCGCCTGTCCAGAAAAAACATTCCAAGTCATTGCATTTTCTATAATTTGGTATTAAAATTGCAAGCCCTAGCAAAACCTTTACCCACACCGTATTCTTACATTTAGCTTAGTTACGAGACCTGTTTATTTGCTGAAAATCTTCACTAATGTTAATTCCAATAATTAAAAGTTGACCGTGACGCCATATTGCGGATTTTTTCGAACTAACTTTGATTGAGGGCCGATTCGGACCAATCTTAATTTCCGAAAATAAATCTATAGTACAACGCTGTCATTCTATACAAAATTGACGTTATACCATAGATTTCTCCATGGATAAAGATTTGTCGAATCCAGCCTGAAGCGCCACTATGAGATGTTTTTTATAATCTTGGTCAATGTATTTATATACAGTCAATTTTGTGTTAAATGTTTCGGAAAGAATTGGAAATAATGAGTGAAGAGTCGCAGTATTCAATGTTCTATCTTGATGGTTTTGAAAAGTGCTTGCATATTTTAGGTTTCCGAAACCAAACGGACAAGCACTTTTCTCGTCATTGAACATGTAACCATAAGTATATTTGGATAACCTGTGGATACATATCCAATAACTCATTGAATTACCATAACTCAGTACGTATATGACACTGATATTTTGAAAATGTATTTCTTTAGTTTGTAACTGGAAATGTAGTTTTTTATTTAAATTTCGAAAGATCAGTAGTCCTAATCTAGGCAAAATAGATATGTAATGTTGTAATAACACAATTGTATGTAATTACAAGTTCCTAAATAATTATATCAGAGAAAATAAACCTTTATGCTCTACTCTAGATAAGGCAAAGAATAAGCAAGACTACTCTTAATAACTGTAAGAACTAAAATTACTTAGATGATAATTGTGACCTAGAAAAGCAAAAACGCCACTGTCCTAAGTGCACATTATGGCTATTGATATCTATCTATGATACAAGGTTTATCTTCTCTGACAAATCGATACTTCTCTGCATGTAGGGCGTTTTATTAGTTCCTTAGATAATTCATATGTTCGTTTATTGACAAAGATAAAAGTATTCCGTTGCGTGTAAAATTAGAAAACATTTGCCAAACATCATAGCACTCGTCTCTTAAAAATATGGACTTTCTACACGGAAGATGCAATGAATAGATATATTTAGTAAAACGTAAATATCCATGGATCTAGACCGTCTAGTTTGTACGACAATATTTTTAATTTAGTGTGATCCATAGAATCTAAGACGAATGCATCTTTCCAGATTTTTTTGTTGACTGTCGAGTTACGTGAGATAAAACATGTGCATAACTAAGAATTTGTAAACCCATAATTAAACGCGTAATGAAAGATAAAATTATAAACAAGGGTACATCACATTCGAGGCCAAAATTCATAATCGAATTATTATACAAATGGTCATCGTTAGGGGTCATTATAGTGGGTTATTACGTGAGTAAAGATAAGTAGTGTTTATTAACTTACTGACCGTATTAAATTAATGTCCTCATTTTGATTTCTTATCAAGATAACTGCATATTGCATAGAACACCAATAAAATAAAACATTTATTTAGAAAAAAGACAGACAGCAAAATGCCAGAATAAGAACTTTATTGTTTTCAGACAAAATCCTAGCTATTGGCAAGCTACGGACAGCCACATATCAAAGTACAAAAATCTGTCAAAATTCTTCAATCGATTATCACCTCTATGTTTAACATGTTTGGTTCAATATCAATTGAGGACATTAGACAGATGTAAGTAAGGTAACTTCAATATTATGAGTTGCATCAGGTGATGCAAGGATGTCTGATCATGGTTGCAAAATGACAGTCACGTCTTTATTCATGCTACCATTTTCAGTCAGTCAGTAAGACGTTAAGTTTTATCATATATATTAGGCTCATAGCAGAGGCAAGATGATGCAAAAAAATATAGGGCGCAGATCAGCACCTATAACACCAGAGGAGCAGCAAGTGCGTTGCTGACCTTTTAAAAAGGAATATGTTTTTTTCTTAAGGTAAAACACTAATTTTATTATGGTAAATGGTTAAAAAAGGGTGCACGTTAGTGCTAGAAACATGATATCACCTACAAGTCGGTTACAAAAGTAAACTTGCACTTAAAATCGCCCAACGTTTATTTGGCACTCGGCAAAAGTCGGAAAGAATGCTGTTCCCTTTACAAGTATCAGACTTTTTAACATTTGCCCATAAATTATATTTAACAACGCCCCCCCGTCAATGTCATCGAAGCGTTCAGATTGCATTCGCACCGGTAATTCGCCCTCTCAGTAAAATAATGACCTAACTCAAAATTTTAAATCGATGCTAAGTAAAAATAGTATCGACTATAATCAAAGGGGATGAAAGGTCATCTAACAAATTTTGAAGTAAATACACACACATATATATGAACTGCAGGGCAAAAGGGATGAAATTTTTAAGTGCGTTATTTACGCACGAATAAATTGCAAATAAATGCTATAAAAATATTAACAATGGAGAATGTTAATAGGTATACAAAATCGCTTAAAAAGTCTCAGTAGAGCTAATATCTATATTAATACACAATTTTTTGTTTCATCAAAAATACTGACTTATAGAACATTAAAATTTCGCAGGCGCGCGCTAGTATTGTGACGTCACCGTAAAACTAAACTCTTTTTTTTTAAAGTTTTATCTCGGGAAATCCATGACGTATCGTAATAATATTTTTAGTCATGTTTTTTATTTTCAACCAAGTTGATGGAGATACGGGCGATGTATTACCGGGACACGCGAGTGGACTGAAGCTAGTGTTGCGAAAAGTACTGGGACGGCGATGACGTCACCTTACAACACGTGTATTTTGAAATCAAATATCTCGGAAACTACACGACGTATCGCATTAATAGTTTCAATCATATTCTTTATTTTAATACGAATTTTAGGAGAGCTATTAAATAAAATGTCATTAACCTATCACTGGATACGTTTAGGTCTCATATTAAAACCTGCCTAATGAAGAAAGGTTACTATAGTGTACAAGACTATTTAAATGATAAGGATTCTTGGTCATGTTAATTGATTAATCTTTTGAGTTGTTATTCATAGTAGTCTATTAACTTTCATAATTGTATTTTTTTTTGTCTCTTCTCAATTGAAACTCTGTAACATCATCAATATTTGAAAAGAGTAACTACTGAGTTTCTTGCTGGTGTCTTCTCAGTAGAAATCGACATTCCGAACCAGCGGTAGATAATATGTACTATTTTGACATTCATAAGTGTTCTGTGTGGACCTAAATTGAATAAAGAATTTTTTATCTTATCTTTATCTTTAAAATTAGTGAACATTCTCCATTTTGAGTTCGAGTCAGTGTTTTACAAAGATTTGCGTATTTATCTCACGTTACTCGTCGTCGTACTGCGCGTGCGCGTACTGGTGGTGTGTGGGGTTGTGTGGCGTGTGCGTGTGCGAGTGCGAGTGCGTGTGCGAGTGGGCGTGCGCGTGGCTGTGTACCTGGTCCTGCTGGTAGGCGGGCGGGTACTGCTGGTAGGTGGAGTAGTCGGCGGAGGAGCTCTTGGAGAGCGCGGCGGAGGACAGCGCCGCCGACAGCGGGGGCGCCGCGCCGCCGCCGCCCGCGCCGCCGCGCCCGTACATCTCGCCGCCCTCCGACAGCGGCACGTACGACCCTGCGCCAACACCCAATACGGTATTTGACATTTTTTTTTATTGTGTAATCAAAAGACCTCTCAATGAAAGAAACATCGTTGAAAGAATTACTTGATTCTCATTTAAACTACCTGAGATATCACAACTTTAAAATCACATTATTTTGGGCAAACCCAAAACGCTCCATACAAATGGCTACAGAGATGTGACGTCACACGACTGTATTTTGTATGCATTTCATTTGAATTTTGTATGGTAGCTATATCAAATGTTTCGTTTATGTCAATGGTTCCATTATAATAGTTGGTGTAAATTATATGGGTTATTCAATGGTATAATTATTTTTAAAAAAATTCATACTTTTAAAATGGACTTGCCCATGTATCTTTGAATGACCATAAAACCGGCTAGACGTTATATTTTTAATTGAGAATTGTTGCTATTCGCACATATTTACCTATATTTTGATAAAATTTTAATATTTTGTAAAATCTCGAGCTTAGTCAAATACCCTATTTATTAACCGTGGGAGAGCCACGCTTCGGCATCAATGGGCCGGCTCGACCGGAGTAAATACAAATACAAATACAAATCTTTTATTTGTAAAACATAGGTGGATTAGAATAGTTATTTACGGGATTGCTACCATGTCGTACCTTATTTTTGAGAACAGGTGCGAATAAATAGTGAGTTAGGAAACAGTGGTACCGGAGGTGAACGCAGTAAAAGACTAAGAAGGAGGGTGGACCGATATGTCTGCCAATAACATCTTACCCGCAGAATCTTCAGTTACTCCGTGACCATGGCGCTTGCAACAGCGCCGAAATATCGGATACTCAAAAATAAGGTACGACATGGTAGCAATCCCGTAAATAACTATTCTAATGTTAGTGACCATGAAAGTTTAAAACAATATAGGTGGATTGATACAGGTGTTAAAATATTTTTGTAAGTGTAGCACTATGTCTTGCCCTTTGTAGGCGTACAAATATAGGTATAGGTAGGTAAAGAATTATTTATAATTAATTTTGATTCTGATCAGATTAAATTTTTATACAGATTTCAATACTATTTCAATTATACACATTCTATAATACCACATCCTCACAGAAAACCGACGTGAAGCAGTGCATGCACTGTGTTTCGCTGCGTGAGTGAGGGTACCGGAGGCTCAATCCAGGGGAAGGGGGGTTAAAAGGTAAGCAGCGCACTTGTGACACCACTGGTGTTGTAGGCGTCCATGGGCGGCGGTAATCGCTTACCATCAGGTGATCCGTCTGCTCGTCTGCCACCTATATCATAAAAAAAAATCAGTGACCCATTCAGTGCCTCTTACGCCAGGCTGACCGGATGGCGCAATTGGTAGTGACCCTGCCACTTACGCCAAAGGTTCGATCCCCAGCCTAGATAAACATTCGTGCGATGAACACTTGTGTTTATAACTATAATGTAACAATACGGGATTAACACGATATTTATTATGTGAAACAACATTGTGTACTCACATATTTGGCTCGACATTTCGGCTACGTTACAGCAGCCGTGGTCACGAGCGGTTTGTTTCACATAATAAATATCGTGTTAATCCCCGTATAGATACATTATAGTTATAATGCAACGCGAAAATCTAAAAAAACTAATTTAACACTTGTGTTTGTTCAGTGTCTGGGTGTAATATATGTATTTAAGTATATATTTGTGTTCCTCTGTTTTCTGATATCTGTAACACAAGTGCATAAGCTAGTTAGTACGGAATCAGGTCAACCTATGAGATGTGAGAATTATTATTAGTCCCGGACTTTAGGAAGGTGAGCGTGGGACCGAAGCCAACACGTAGAGGCCCGTTCGATTGACAATATTATTATTATTATTATATTACACAACATCACATAATTGATCTGACTCCGAGATAGAAAGAAAGAAAAATATTTATTGACCACCACATAATACAAAAAAATCTGTGTGTCCTGTGAAAAGTAGTTCCAGAGCGACTGCTTTTGACGCAACACGCTAAAATGAGGACTACTTATATAATCTATAAAATATAGCTTAATTATAATGACAGATGTCAATTGACCTTTATTTCAATAGACATAAGGTTTATCATTAAACCAAATTTTATTCCATAGACGTTTGTTACTATGGTCCTAAAGGTCATTATTCTGTAACACCAATTGCTGTCATTCTAATCAAGCTACATTTGATGGACTATAAATAGGTAAATTCTTATAGCTAAACTGAAAAGGCGACAAAAAAACACTGTCGAGATTTAATCGGCTCTCAGCGCCATCTATTGGTAGTGTGAAAATATCACCGAAACTAAGGTGAAGGTGGGCCACTAGTTTCCTAATCAAAAGCACAATAAAACTTTTCGACGTAATACCCTTGCGTCCCATAACATTATTTTAAATTTTTAACTTTGAATACTACAAAAACACCGTCCACCATTTTTTATAAAAAGTGAGGTCATCTTGGTATGTCATACGACGTAAGAGTAGAGTAGGGACAAGAGGGAAATCCCAGTATTGATAAAACCGAAGATAGCCGGAGAACTGCAAACCATTGAGAGTCGCTAATACCATTTAGGGGGTAACATGCACATCACGTCATGGTCTCTAGGTCACTGACCAAACACTTGTTAATGGTGGGAACTACTCAATCATTATGCTCCTTCATTGAAGTCAATGACAGACAACATCATGTTTGACCAGCACTCGAAACAGCACTAGGCAAATAGTGTTAGGGCGTGAGGGAAACTCACGCCCTAATACTATTTCGAGCGTTGTTGTGAGGTGTGAGAAATGGGACATGGGTGTGGGAAATGTCTCGTGTAGACTTCCCATGCCAGTGTCTTCTGCGTATTATAATAAAAAAATTAAGCAAAATCACATTACGAAAATGTACAACTAAAATTAAACTTTATTATGTGCAAAAAATGTATTCATAATTTATTAAGTTGATTACGCATGCGTGTAATAAAAAATCATTCAATAGTGGCAATACCACCTGACACAATTTCAAATACACAAATTATTACACTAATATATAACATAAAAACCGTTTAATCATCCGCAACAAGGCCAAAACATTCATCATAAAAATCAAGTCATAAACAATTTTGTCTATTTAATTTAAAAAATCTAACACCGCACATGCCAAGTGGGTGTCCGAGCCTGCCGTAGTTACGAAATAACTATATTCACGTCAAATGGCTTTCTAACATACAATACTCAAATAAACGCACGACAACATCATACCGTCCTACGTTATCTAAATCTGTAAACCGCACGTAAAACCCCTATCTAACGCAAATTCGCTATCTAACAACGCGCCTAACAAAAAAGAATCCGAACTATTACAAATTCGCAACTATCACCATGCCGCAATTCGACACCGTAACGTGCCTATGTCCTAATGCCAAGTCTGCCTATTCTAATGTCTAAAAAATGCATTACCTGATCCCGTAGAGTTGGAGTTCTGAGGCATGTTCCAGTTGGTCCAACTGCCGCCGGCGGACGCACCCGCGGGCGCAGAGCTGTAGTTCGCTGTAACGTTATGTTTTCATTAGTTACGCGTGCGTTCGTGCCTCGACAGCTAGCAAAGCCTATGGCCTACAATCGAGATTTCCTATTCCACTACTGGGCTGTACACCAGTGTACTTTCGACAGTCACTATCGCTTTTGAAACCTATGTCTTGAAATGACACAGTCGAAGATCATTTCGTGACTAATCGATAACATGTCATTTATTTTGATGACTTTTTTGCTAGCAAATCTAGAGCCATTTTGCATAAAACAAAATTCATGTTATGACAATAATTTCGCCAGTAAATGGACGTGTAAGCATCTTTATTAGAATTGCAGCCCCAAAGTTGCTTTTTGGTATTTCAGCGTGCTGCACCATACCATCTCAGGTTATGTTAATGAAGTTATAGATCAATTTATTCTGGACATATGCATATACCAGAGAACCAGCAGTTGCCACGTGGTTCTAAAATGCAAATGGCGTCTTTATTTCTGAACCATAATGTATTTTTTATGTATCTTGCATGCCTAAAGCATACACTGTTTGAATAATACACTTGTGGCAAGCCTTGTAGACTCCTCTATTCACTAGAAAAGGGAGTATATGCTAACTTGCATCATTATCCCACAAACATCTGAACGTACCAACAGCAAAATAGGCCGATGGCACTGCCTGGATGTGGAGTACTGACCAGATGTTTAACTCTTGTAACACATCTATTTATTGCTGTTGCGTCATATGATAAGAGACAAGGTTGTTAGCTATGCATTAGCTCTGCTTCCTGCAGCGTGTCCTGTCGAAGTTAGATCGATATTATGCATGAAATGACCGCGCGCGTAGCTCGTGAAATAGTCAGGTCACACGTGTGAAGTTTCAGAGTTACAAACTTATGAACGCTCCTTCCATATTAATGTGACGTAGTAATTAAGTAGATGAACTATTTTGAACCTCAAAACAATGCGTTAAAATCCATGAAAGCGTGATTAATTGTATACTCTTGCTATATGAATTTGCCTATCAGATATCGTTCTTTCTTCCATCCATTATGTGATTAACCTACTATTCTATTTCTGTATTATAGCGATGACTTGATTTTTATGATGAATGCTTTTCCCGGCTATGGAAATTGATGAGTTTTTGAAGAAAATGTATACATAAATATTATTAACTACTGTTGATTGATGCAGTTTCTTTCGAAGTAAAGCCGAATTCCTTTGATGTATCTGCAGCTAAACTAATACATAAAGGCGAAGTAAAAGAGATCGCGCAATTGTTTAAATACACGTAGACTTAAGACAAATAAAACATTCTGAAGTTGCTGTAAAATAAATGAATAAGAAATACTTTTCTATTAACATGGCACCGCAGGGCATTACTAGATTAAATAAAATCATTTATTATATAAAGGTATAGAGAGTGCACTTGTGTCTGCGCACCCACTAGTGCACTATACTATGTCATGCATCGATGGCCGATCGTTAAGATTTTAGGCAACGCTTGACCGTAATCTCACCTGATGGAAAACGTCGAATAGGTTTAGGATGTTACGTCTTTGCCTAGAAGGTGCCTTTCACTCTTGCTATAGCCGAACTAACGGCTAGGACAGCCATTCAAATCTGTGATCTGCGGAACTTTAAGAGTCTGGTGGGGGTCCCGCGAGAATTCAGAAAAAAGTTGATCTTTCATAATCATCACCCACAACAGACAATAAAATCAATTACTATCCACAATGGACAACATTTCAAAATTGCTAAGCTCTGAAACAAAAAATACCAATTCTTTGTTTACTTTTCCGCTGCTCGAATATATATTTATTCATTTTTTATATTGCTTATTTACTGAGAAAAAAATTAAAAACTAAAAAACGTAAGATGACGTCATCGGACGGCAGAATGTAAAATATTTCTTTGCTTAGCACATTATAGTTTTAAATTTACGTAATGCCAAACTCATGACATGTAACTGTCAAAAAAAAAGACAACTTGTCAACGTTGAATGTATGAATGACGTTTACAATGTTGACACTAGTATTATTTACCTTTGACAGTAGTACCGTTTTTTTTATTAAAACAATGATAAGCAAAGGAATATCGCTGTATTCAGCCGTCCGATGACGTCATTTGGCGCTTACGTCTATTTAGAATATAAAGAATTTTAATAATTATTTTATGCATGAAAATGGACAAATTTTGCAAAAAGAAAAAATATGGGTCTGTTCGTTTTATGTCTACTTTCATATAAAAAAACAATATGGACATGTTAAAAATTTGAAATGTTGTCCATTGATTTTTCGCTCGCAAGACAGTTTGACGAGGTTCGTTGTGGAGTAACCACGATGACCCCCTCCTCCCAACTAAGCCTAAATCCCATTTGGAGGTTGCCATCTTGTATTAAATGTGTTCCGTTACCAAAAAGTTTGAGATCGCTGGTCTAGAGTCCGCACCACGAAAGAAGTCCCGCGGAAAAACACGCGAACTAAGGATAGTCCCGGAGCAAAACTCGTACCAGCCCCTTTTAACATTGCGTGTTGGAACGGGATGACACGAGCAGCTTTATTTATAGCGAGCTATATTATAGCGAGTCATAAGGTGGCTTGTGTCCATGATCATAAAGCTCAAATTTGAATTATATTTTAGTTCAAGTTTAATTTAAATGCCCTGTTGGTCTAGTTGTTTAAGTACCGGGCCGTGATCTCGGGGTCCTGAGTTCGATCCCCGGGTCAAGCAAAGGTTTGTTTCCAATTTTTCGAACATAGCTCGGCTTTGTGATCGGATTGATGATTTGGCAAGCGTGGTGATTAAGCCTAATCCCATCATAGTAGCGATGACTTGATTTCTATGGATGTAGGCTGATACTTTACTAAGTTTAATTAATTTATTATATTAAAGTAATAATATTACTTTTAATAATATTTGCGATACTCTTTCAGAGTCATGTACTGGACTCGAAATAATTATTATGTATCACCATCTATAAGTTATTTGACTTTGGAGAATTATATTCGGGTAGACATAATAACCTTAGTTCTCCTGCGGATCTCATCATTTTTGATACGATCACGCAGGGAGACTCCGAGCATAGCTCTCTCCATTGCTCTCTGGGTGACTTTGAGCCTCCTTAATCGGCACATTGTAAGCGGCCAAGCTTCGGTTCCGTATGTCATCACTGGCAACACACACGCATTGAAGACTTTTGTCTTGAGACAGGTGGGTAGGCCGAAAATATGTTGCGTAGCTTCCCGAACGCTGCCCAGCCGAGTTGGATTCGTCGATCGACCTCTTTCTGGAAGTTGGACTTACCAAGCTGGACTTTTTGTCCGAGGTAGATGTACTCGTCTACAACTTCCAGTGCAGAGCTTCCAACCTTCACAAGAGTGGGTACGACATGGGAATTCGACATGATTTTCGTCTTGTCCATGTTCATTTTCAGACCCACTTGTTGGGAGACTACTGAGGTCGTCAAGCATTGTGCCTAGGTCTTCCAAGGTCTCAGCCATGACTACGATATCGTATCAGAAATGATGAGATCCGCAGGAGAACTAAGGTTACAGACATAGCCCAAAGGATTGCATGCCTCAAGTGGCAATGGGCAGGGCACATAGCGAGGAGAACAGACGGCCGTTGGGGCAGAAAGGTCCTGGAGTGGAGGCCACGCACAGGAAGTCGCAGCCGTGGCAGGCCCCCCACAAGGTGGACCGACGATCTGGTGAAGATCGCGGGAATCCATTGGATGCGGGCGGCACAGGACCGATCTGTGTGGAGAACATTGGGGGAGGCCTATGTCCAGCAGTGGACGTCTATTGGCTGAAATGATGATGATGATGATGAGACATAATAAAAAAAATCTTGTTAGATAGGAGGTATTGCTACATCATCGTCGATATGTGGCTGTGTGTCGTGTTAGAGAGAGAGAGAGAGAGTTAGAGAGTAAACCCACCACATCCCATGGCCATACCAACACTATGGTTATACCGGCCGAATCATGAGAGATGTGCGCGGATATTGCGTGTCCGTGGGACTCTTGCACTCCACCGCGCACAATTCTTGACTACAATTTATTAACCTATATCCTTGTCCCTAATGGACAACATTTCAAAATTGCTAAGCTCTGAAACAAAAAATACCAATTCTTTGTTTACTTTTCCGCTGCTCGAATATATATTTATTCATTTTTTATATTGATTATTTACTGAGAAAAAAAATAAAAACTAAAAAACGTAAGATGACGTCATCGGACGGCAGAATGTAAAATATTTCTTTGCTTAGCACATTATAGTTTTAAATTTACGAAATGCCAAACCCATGACATGTAACTGTAAAAAAAAAAGACAACTTGTCAAAGTTGAATGTATGAATGACGTTGACAATGTTGACACTAGTATTATTTACCTTTGACAGTAGTACCTTTTTTTTTATTAAAACAATGATAAGTAAAGGAATATCGCTGATTCAGCCGTCCGATGACGTCATTTGGCGCTTACGTCTATTTAGAATAAAAAGAATTTCAATAATTATTTTATGCATGAAAATGGACAAATTTTGAAAAAAGAAAAAATATGGGTCTGTTAATTTTATGTCTATTTTCATATAAAAAAACAATATGGACAGGTTAAAAATATGAAATGTTGTCCATTATGCGTTTCTCCCCTTTCTACATCACAGGTGGCGCCCTCTAGCGCCGAGCAGTCCGGGTCGTTTCTCCGTCTCACGCAGCCTGGCGAAGTTCGCGTCCGAGGACACGAGGTCCGGTTAGAGAGTCGTGTGTGTGTGTGCGTGTGTGTGTGTGTGTGTGTATGTTGCGGGGTACATACCGTAGCTGCCGTAGCCCTGCGCGGGCGGCTGCGTGTGCTGCGTGTAGTTGTTGGTGGCGGGCCAGGCGGGCGCGTGCGGCGGCGCCTGCGGCGCGGGCGGCGCGCCCCAGCCCTGGTAGTTGCCGGGGCCGGCGCCCGCGCCCGCCGCGCCGTAGCCCGCGTACGACGTCTGCCCGGGCGACGTGCCCCAGCCCTGGTAGCTGCGCACCGGGAAAACAACAACAACGTTATGCCGAAGCACGCATACTTTAACGCACGAAACGCCAAACATCCAAAGTTAATACTACCATCATACACAAACTTATATGGTAAATACCTGCTAGAATATATGGTTCCCTATTTAATAAACAAACTTCCATATGCATTAAAAATAGAACTCACAGACAAAAACATTAAGTACAAATTAAAAAAATATTTTATAAATGAGATTAAGGAGGTTACATAGGGAATCAACCTGTATGTGCGCGCTGCGCCTCGAGTCCGAGCGGGCGCGTGGCGTAATGCAAGTGGCGCAGGAGCAGGTACTCGTCGTTCGGCCGAGTCTTATTCTTATTATCTTTAATATTATACCTACGAGTGTTTGCTTTGGTGCAGCGCTGGTATTGTGCATGGGAGGTTATTCTTTAGTATATAGTAGAATAAGTCAATGTATTAGTTAGATAATAAACATCTGTCGACGACACCGGTACACGGTAAAGCTTTAAATGCTTGTGATTGTACCGAGCCTTATTACAATTTTGTAATTATTTGTATAAGTAATAATAAATAAAAAAAAAAAAGCGCTGAACTGGACGACTCTAATCCGTCCGTACTGATAGAATGTAAAAAGTATGAGCAAGTGAGAAACAAGGGATGTTCCATATTTGTTATGTAAAGAAGATATCCAACAAACTGGTCCACTGAGCCGTGTGGTCCCCGGCAGAGTAGAATAGGCCACCCTCACTCTTACCGAGGTGTCGTAAAAGGCGACTAAGGTAAACCTGCTGGCATGATCATCAGCACCTAGAGAAGGAAAACTCTGCATTTATATCAAAACCCTCGCCAACCCGTCTGCCAAGCGTGGTGAGTATGGCAATTACCCCTCATGTGATTGAGGGAGGCCCGCGCCCCAGCAGTGGGGACTTAAATGGGCTGACGATGAAGTGAGAAACTCACTGATTCAAAAATGTAACATAAATTTGTATGAGATGGGCGCATTCATAGTGAGAAACTCACTGATTCAAAAATGTAACATAAATTTGTATGAGATGGGCGCATTCATGTGCGCTGCCAACCTCCAAACCCCTCCCTCCCCCGGATTGGGCCTCCGGTACCCTCACTCACGCAGCAAAACACAGCACAATGCTGCTTCACGCCGGTTTTGTCCCCACTGCTGGGGCACAGGCCTCCCTCAATCACATGAGGGGTAATTGCCATACTCACCACGCTTGGCAGACGGGTTGGCGAGGGTTTTGATATGAATGCAGAGTTTTTCCTTCTCTGGGTGCTGATGATCATGATATTAACCGTTTCTAATTCGCAAGCTGCAAAATATTTAGCAGAAATGTTTTTGAACCACTGAATATTCCCGCTCGCGCAACTATAACATAAGGACGCAAACATGTATGTATATTAAGTTACAATGGGGCTGGCATAAATAAAGAATAAAAAAAAATCCGTCCCGTATCAGACAGTTAACTGGGCACCGAGAAAAACAACTGTTATATGCGCTGGACTAGTGTTGCGGAACTAACTATAGTTGACCTCGAAATCATTCAAATATATCGATAGTATTGGTTTAAACTATCGATACTATCGATAATAAAATTTGATCAATAAAACAACAAATTGAATGAAATCAATAGACGACTTGATTGGAACAGTGGTAGTGAACGCTGCCTCTGATACAAGGGTTGCGGGTTCGATCCTCGCACAGTACAAACATTTGTGTGCATGAACATGTTTGTATTGGTCTGGATGTTTTCTATGTATTATAAGTATGTATTTACAAAAGAAAAGTATTATATGTATATATTTGTAATCCCACTGTTGATTCTGATATCCGTAACACAGATGGCATGAGCTACCTATCTGGGAGTCAGATAAATGTATGTGATGTTGTGAAATATTTATTTCTTTATTATAACGCCAATACTTAAGATTGTTTTATGTCCGATACTATTATCCAAATCCAAAAACCATACATACTATCGACAGTATCGATAGTTTTGTCCTATCGATAGTCAGCTATGTTTAGATAGTATTACTGCCTGATCAAATGCGTCCGATACTATCGGTAGTATCAGACATTAAACAATCTATAGTATTAGCGTTTTCAATAGTATTGATCTAATTTTACTATCGATACTATTGACAACCAGCAATACTATCGATAGAGTATTGATACTATTGATTTTACTTTTACTATCGATAATGGACCACTACGCTGGACTGACCAAGTCAAATCCGTATCAAGAGGTTCGGTATACGACTTCTCCAGGACAGTTAGCTGTGCACCGAAAAAAAACAACAATGTTATATGCGCTGGACTGGACAAGTCAAATCCACATTAGGAGGTCCCGTATTCGACAGGCCCATACAGTCTATCGACAGAGATGGCGTGAGATCGTGCGATAATCTGTATCTGCCTGTGACATCAATGCGGAAACCACTAAGTGACCACGGCCGGCCGCTCTGTCATTTTTGATGTATTTTGATGTTGTAATCTATCGATTTTTTAACGTTTCTTTAATTATTTTGTTTACAATACAGCGGACAAACGAGCAGCACGGCACACCTGATGGTAAGTGATCACCGCCGCCCATGGACATCTGCAACACCTGCGGTACCACATATGCTTTGCCGGCTCTTATGAAAGTAATAAGCCCTTTTCTTGAAGGTCACCAGGCTGGTATCTGTTCGGAAAAACCACGGATGACAGCTGGTTGCGTGGTAGGAAATGACGTTAGAAACGCACTGTAGTCGATATAAATCCATCCAAGTGATGCTTCTTTCATGGTAGCAGTTTTAGAAAAAATACAAAATCACGGTTTATTACATGAGCCGGCTCCATAGAAATAATACCAAACCCCTTTCACACGCACGCATGACGTCACGTTACAACGGGCATAAAAGGTACGGGTGACGCAGCGTTATTTATTATAAGAAGTCAATTAAACGTATAACTATGAACCCTCCCGATTTTAAACCTTTTGATAAAAACAACTCTCTCTGAAATACCTCTTTACTTTGCAAAATCTGACATCAAAAATAATGTATTACTAAATAAATTAACAACAAAAAGAGGTTCTGGTACCTCGGCAACAAAGAAACCGTAATTAAGATTGATGCAAGATAAATTTATGCAACGATAAATTTGATTCATTCCTTTTATCTCTTCGATTTACGGTCGCATAATTGCTTTGTTCCGAAATGCAAAGGCAACTCTTTGGCAAAACAATAGTACCAAAAATCCTTCAAACATCAAAATTATTGATATAAACAAAAGACAAAACAGTAATCAGGGGTTGGTTTTAACAAATGAAAATAGTCGATAGATAGCGTTATGTGCATAACGGCAAGTGTTGCATCATATCCTTACCGTTTTATTGAGTCGACTAGTCGCCTTAATGTCAAGTAGATTATGTTCATTATCAATTCAGAAAATGGTAAGGATTCGACAGTATAAAGTTACTAGAGTGGAGTTTGGACTCTTGTATGAAACTTGCTTAATTTAGTGTTTCGTTAGGAAATCTTGTAGCAAATCTTGTAGACTAGCAGCTCATATGAACAGCCAGTATATGCTAACTTGCGTCTCTGTCCCACAAACATCTGAACGTACAGACAGCAGAAAATGCTGAAAGCACTGCCTGGATGTGGAAGACATAAATAAAATCCTTATATTATCGACAGAATATTCCACTCCAACCAAAAAATAGATATTTGGTCTTATTTTCGGCCACATACCAACCAACCAATTCCGGCCGAAACGAATAACAAAAATATTGTCAGAGTTTGACTCGAAGATTCGGAATCCAACCTTCTAACCTTAGTCACCCTGTCGCCCAAATTGGGCCTCCGATACCGTCACATACGCATCGAAACAGCACAGACGCAGCTTCAACGCCGGCCGTGAGGCCGTGGCATCATACGTAAAAATCCTATTTCTGTTATTTGAGTCCTTACCCCTGCATGATGTTAGGTCCAGCCATCGGCATGTTGATCGGCGGGCCGCCCATCTGGCCGTTGTGGCCCTGGATCATGTTGATGGGCGCGGCGGCGGGCGGGCCCCACTGGCCGGCCTGCGGCGCGTCGCCCGGGGCGCTCATGGCGCCGCCGCCCATGCCCCCGGACCCGGAGCCGAGCTTGCCGGAGCCGTCGCGGGGCTCAGCGCGCTTGATCTCCACCTAAGGAACCAGCCTTGTTGTACACTTGCAACTTAAGTTATGGCACAAAATAGATAAGATTTCTGTAATGTTTAGAGCCCTCGGGACGTGATATACACTCGCGAGCAACAAAATCGACTCAGGACAACATATTAACTTCAGAGGCCTATAAATATGAAAGTACACTTCTGGACACATCTATTGGCCCACCTTAAGAGTTTAGGTTTCAATGGCCCCTACTGAAATATGACTGCTAGATAGAACAAAAACTATTAATGCAGATTTAAGCCTGATACATTTTACCATCTTTTTCGATCGTATTGTTTTAAATTTGAATTCAGAATACCACACATGGAGCTTTTTTTATATAGAAAGGCCAATCAGGATGACCTCACTCCGCCTGATGGTAAGCGGCCGTAAAAATCCAAATATGAGGTTGACAGGCACAAAAGAACTAACAAAGTACCCATTGAGTCTGCCATCCTCACCCATCAGTCATCTGGCTTGCTGAGATGCCGCTTCACGCCCCGCCTAAAAGACCCCGGATTGTATGAAGGAGGAAACACATGAGTTGGGAGGGCATTCCATGTCTTGATGGCTAGGAGGGCAGGAACGAGGAGCCAAACCTCTTGGTGCGCGCCGCCATTGTCTGGATGGTATGCGGATGGCAACGCTGTCCAGCACATGCTGTTCGGAAGTCGAAAGGGGAGGATGGGATAAGTTGAAATAACTCATCAGAGCATTCCCCATTAATAGAGGCGGTAGAGAACACTACGCCTTATAAGTCGGGTAGACGCCTTGATAAAGGCAATTGATTTATGAATAAAAACATATTTTATCGAATAAAGGTTTCATTTAAAATAACGCGAGTTGCCTCCATGGGCATCTACCACAGCTCTCATACGATTTGGCTTAGTTGATCAACCGCTCTATGAAATTTTGAGGGATCATCTCCCATTCTTCTTCTATGGCAGTTTTCATCAACAGGCTCCAAACAGTCTTATATTTCTCTAAATTCTGTGTTCGAAATTAAAAAAAATCTATTGAATCAAATGATGAATGTACCATGTCCAAAACTGCATAAAAACGTGCTCTACCTAATATAAAATTTTAGCTAGGACCAAACGAAACTGAAAATGCAAGGTGGGCCAATAGATGTGTCCAGAAGTGTATTATGTGCTTTAGTGATAATTTTAATGTAAATCAAAACTCAAAAATTGTTTATTGTCGTCAACAACGTTTTACAGCTATGAATGAATAACTAGGCTGGAGCTTCTCTTTAATCTTAAACCTGTGTTAAGAAGCTCCGCTCTTTCATAAATTACTAATAAATCGCTAAACTAATCAAAGAGACCTCATGCAAAGTACAATAAACAGGGATTATAGTGTGTGTATGTGTGCGTGTGTGTGTGTGTGTGTCGATGTAAAAAACGCCCCATTTGGGGAGAAGTGACAATGAGAAGGGACAGGACATAGACTTTGCAGGGAGTGAAGAAACTCACCAGGGAAAAATCCCAGAGCAAGTACCTGGTGAGCGTCTCCCAAGATTCGATCCGTATACCGAGACGGTAGTGTATACGAACCGTGTCCGGTAGAAACACGATATACCGCCTAGCGTATAGTTAATGACATGACATTATCTGCCCTCGGTACATCATCACTTACCATCAGGTAAGATTGTAGCCAAATGTCTGGCTATTAGAAAGAAAAAGTTCTACAATCTCTTCCATATCATTGACATTGATATGAATGTGTTGTGTCTATTTATTTTGTAGTTAAGTAGCTGTACATGATGTTTCGTCACATTGGCCTAGTTTTGAAAATTGAAATCCGTTGCTATGTTGCATCTTGAAATCAAGTTTTAACACATCAAATGTTCATAATTTAGACTAATAAAATGGATTAATTACCTTAATTTAACATTCAGTGCTTACCTGCTTGCCGTTGAGGTTGATGAAGTGCTCCTGTGTCACCCTTTCAACGGACATCTCGTCTTCGAACGACAAGAAACCGAAGCCTAAACAAACAAAGCAGTGTCAAAATTAGACCTGAATTTATACTCTAAAAACCTTCAAACATCTGTTTAAGGAGATGTTCCCTATTTGTTATGTAAAGAAGATATCCAACAAACTGGTCCACTGAGCCGTGTGTGTCCCGGCAGAGTAGAATATGCGCAACTCTCTCTTACCGAGGTGTCCGTAAAGGCGACTAAGGTAAAGCTGCTACATGATCATCAGCAACCCAGAGAAGGAAAACTCTGCATGTATATCAAACCTCGCAACCCGTCTGCTAAGCGTGTGAGTTGGGCAATTACCCCTCTGCTATTGTTGGAGGCCGTGCCCCAGCAGTGGGGCCTTAAATTGGGCTGACGATGACGATGACTGACGATGACGATGACGATGAAACTGGTCCACATTGATGATGAAAATCAAAATCGTAATACGTTGGCATTGCAGGGCCACTGGCCAATTGAAGGTTTCGTTAGGAAATCATATCAATCGATCCGGCATGAAGCAGCACTGTGCTGTGTTTCGTTGCGTGAGTGAGGGTACCGGAGGTCCAATCCGGGAGAAAGGAGGGTTTAAATGTTGGCAGCGCACTTGTGACTCCACTGGTGTCGCGGCTGTCTATGGGCGGCGGCAATCGCTTACCATCAGGCGATCACATAAAAATATATATCAATCGATCAATTAAACAATGTAACTGTAGCACTAATCAGAGCGCTTTTTTTTACCCCGAAAAACCCTCATATCATCAAAAATGTACAACCCTACACTTGTAGCAAATCTTGTAGACTAGCTGCTCACATGAACAGCCAGTATATGCTAACTTGCGTCTCTGTCTCACAAACATCTGAACGTACAGACAGCAGAAAATGCTGAAAGCACTGCCTGGATGTGGAAAAAAATAACTCTTTGTCCTCCCCCTCTCTCTGAAAAGAAACTACTGAGGTTGTATCTGACTAACGCACGCAACGTGGTGGAATCCAGTCTGTGAGTGTCTTGTCAACCAGTCTTAAACTCAGACGTTTCTTGTAAAGCTCATTTGCATTGACCCGGGCGGGGATCGAACCCGTATAATACCTTGGCCACTGCACCATCTAGGGCTACATTTAAAGAAACATACCCCTCGACTTCTTCTTCTCCTGATCGTACATGATGACGACCTCCATGACCTTCCCGTAGCGGCCGAAGAAGACCCTCAGGTCAGTCTCGGTGATGTTGGACGGGAGCCCCCCGAGGAACACCTTGGGGTAGCCGCCCCCGCGCTTGGGCTTCTGCAGCGTACGAGGGTTGCACGGTTTCGGGTCGATGGTCCTGTTGAAAAGGTCTGGGGTCAGTTTATGAAGACTATCGAACCTGAAGACATCTATAGATTGTCGGCTATGATCGCTATATAGCTTTACCGACACAAAGTCGATGTCCCATGGTAGGAGGGACGCGGGGGTGCGGAGTGCTTGACAAATCAAAAAATATTTCTTTGGCTCTCGCGTACTCGCAGTTCTAGCTGCCGTCATTCTTATTGACCACTGCGACGGTCGACATACGATTGATTGATTTTCCAAAAATAATATAAACTTTTTGGATTGGTCGAGCGCACTTCGCGCCCCCGCGTCCCGCGAACCATGGGAAGTTCGACTTTGTGGCAAAAGAGCTTTAATCAACCCGGTCCTAAGCAGTTTCACATGACAAAGGAAACCAAGTTTATCATTATCCGTTACAAAAAAAAACATATGCACATTAATGCACTATCACTAATGTCAATGAATTTTAAATCCCTATTGTCGATAAATACCTCCGATGCTAATAACAAACATTAAAACGCGTCGTGTGAACAATGGTAAAATGGAACATAAAACAAAGACAATATTTGTAATGGCTTCCTAATGGGATAACGGTATACGTTTACTTATTAGCTGAACAACGAGTTTCTCGTGCATTAATAAATTAGGATTTTGAGCGATGATAGCAATGGTACTAAGTGCATAAGAATGCGCCTTTCCTACGGAAGGTCGTAGGTTCGAATCCAAGCATTCATCACTGGATTTTGCAAATCTATGTGCGTATTTCATAAATACCGTACATGATAAATTCATTTTACAGTTAGCTCCGCGGTGAGGGAAAACCCTGCAGGTTTCGGATAGTTTCTGAAACGTGTAACCATGATTTAGTCGGCCTGCTTCCCGTATTAACGTCGGCCGCTTCATTGTAATTACCAGACTCCCCAAAGCCTGCATCATAGTCTAAGCGTGCAACGGGTTTCAACTTCAACGCGACAGCTTTGGACGCAACCGGGAATTACACATTGATATGTGTTGGGAGTCATTAATTAATAAGTATTTCGTAACAACGTAAAAAGAGACTCGAAGAGAACAAACTATAAAGCAGAAATTAACATTTAACACTTGGGTTCGTAAACGCCTCTAGCAGAGAGAAAAACTCATAGAACAAAGAATCAAAAAGTCAACGCAACTAAAAAGATACGACAGTTTCTGTTTATACGCTCGCAAGGTGATCATAACCTATAGGGTACTTCCCTTGACCTAGAAACGAAATTTGGTAAGAAGCGAAATCTCGCAATACGAATAAAGAAAAAGTCCGCAAAATAAGCACGCATACGCACAGTAATGTATGTTCGTCATCTTTTTTTTAAATGCGTTCGAGCTTTTCCGGTGTCTCTTGTTTTTTGTGTACAGATAATTTAATTCAAAGTAGAAATACTGATTCATGACTTGACACTAAAATCGGGGCAGTTTGGGAAAAGTAAATAATTTCGGACTCCTGAAAATAATGTTGGAAGTAAATTTAGTATTTTATTTTTGTTAGTTACTTAATACTTACGCCGTGTGGTCCCCGGCAGAGTAGAATAGGCCACCCTCACTCTTACCGAGGTGTCGCAAAAGGCGACTAAGGTAAAGCTGCTGGCATGATCATCAGCACCCAGAGAAGGAAAACTCTGCTTTTATATCAAAACCCTCGCCAACCCGTCTGCCAAGCGTGGTGAGTATGGCAATTACCCCTCATGTGATTGAGGGAGGCCCGTGCCCCAGCAGTGGGGACTTAAATGGGCTGACGATGACGATGATGAGTTACTTAATAAACATTCACTTTTAATCCAACAAAATTGAAATAACAATCCACAAACTTAAATTAACAAACAAACTAAATTCAACCCTCTTCTTAGTCCCATCGAAAATTGTAACTTGAATGGGAATCATAATAAAAATACGTCAAGAGAGAACTTTTTAATTTGTAAAGTTGTCGCGGACCGCTTGCTAGATGCTCATGGGAGCAAAAAGTTAGTGAGCCCGCAATGTAATGTACCACAAACATCTGAACGTACCATCTGCAAGGAAAGCCGATGGCACTGCCTGGATGTGGATATAATGTACAATATACGACAATGAAAATGTGGATATAATGGACAAAATTCCAAAAAATGAGACAGTAAAAAATAAAATAAAAAAAAATTGTGCGAAAATAAACCGCCTTCAAAAACCATGAACTAAAATATTATTTTACACTTTTTAGTTCGTGCAATAAATAAATACATACCTACAGTCGAACATGAGACTTCCTTTTTGATGTCGAATATAATATTGAAGAAAGATTTGTATATAAACACACACACGATGGCACGTGGAGCTCCCTTTTTGGACTTTGGACCATCCTCATGTCTGAGACACAAGTCACAACTACACAAGTACTATTTTAGTTTAAGGTTTAGGACTTGGTGTATGCGACGAAATACTACCATTCGACGAGTTGGAATTTTAATAACGAGATGTAGCGGCGAGAATTTTATTTTACATAAAATTCTCGCCGCGTTTAGTGAACCCACCCTTGAATGACGTCACAGGTTGGTAGCCGTTTTTATGCAGCGTTTTAGGAAGGTCTATTTTATGTCTTTTTTATGTGATAGGTGGCAGACGAGCAGACGGATCACCTGATGGTAAGCGATTGCCGCCGCAAATTGACAATGGCGACACCAGTGGTACAAGTACGCTGCCAACCTTTGGATCCCCCTTTAATTATTTAATTGAGATATCTCCGAAATTTCATTATAACTGCCGTACTCACCTTTGTCTGTAGTTTTAATGTGTCAATGTTACCCTACCTATGTTTTTAATGAATGTTCATTGTTAAATTATTTATTGTGATGGTCAATAAAATGTTTTTTTCTTTCTTTCTATAACGAGGTAAATTTTTACCTTTAGTTTTGAGGGCTACTTTACTAATTAAAAAAGGATTGTACTTAACGTTCCCTCAAAATTAATAAATGACTAACCTAACCTAACCTTTTTGCACACCAAAAAATACCAATTGCACATCAAAAACAATGTGCAAGAGCGTTGGTTTAATATATTCCATAAAAAAGAACTGTCCTAATAAATAACATTAATAATTCCCAGGAACTAATTTATAACTTCCTTTATTTCTTAAGATCTTTGAACCCTGTTGTAGTTAACGACTGCTGCTTCTCCACGCAAAGATGAATAAAAAACACATCATTGTCATTACAATACATTTCTCTGTAATGAGATGAAAACCGGCTGTCTTTATGTAGATTCATGTTATCTATTTTATCGAAAGTGCCCATAATCAAGTTGCATAGCGTAGTAAACTACTTTTACTTTATTACAACTATTATTACCGCACTAAAGTTCATGTCATCACGTTCTAACACGCAGTGTTAAAAGAGGTTGGTATGAATTTTGTTCCGGGACTATATTTAGTTCGCGATTTGTAATAACAGGATAGAGGTCTTATTAATAAATGTTTGTAGTATAAAGCAGTTTTCATTATTTTTAGAAGATTTGGTTTAGTTTTCGATTTTAAACGTCAACATTGCTCAGAGCAATAACACCGTTTTAGCTAACAATGGTTTATTTAACGTTTATGAATAAAGCCCTTTAGTATTTATATAAGACTTGACAAACATTCTCAAAGGAATGCGTAAAAAAGTACAATTGGAAACAAAATTCAAAGAATAGAGAGGTCACGGCTATTGCGTGCTATATTACTTTGCATTCGTATGAATGAAAGAGTTCAACATAAATACCTAAAGCTATTTATCGAGTTACGGAGGTACTTCGATTATAAGATTTAAAATATAGAAGATATAAATCAATCCTCGTTACTTCAAACTAGAACAACAAACTCTACTGGCAATATTCGTAATCGTTCAATAAAAAAATGTACGTTAAAACGGTGTTATAAAGAGTGACGTTTAAAACAAAAAAAAATTAACAATACGTTTTTTCGAAAAATATTTAAAACAAAAAAAAAACAAAACAATATTATTCGAAAAAATTATGATATGTACTTTATTTATAATACCGTATTAGTTAACAAAGGTTTAGTTAATGTTAATGAATAATAACCTAGATGTCTTTAAATAACTTATTATCTTTTTTTTTATCTCGTTCATAGTATTTTTCCTTTTTCGCTATATTTACTGAAACTATATTGAGAGATAAAATAACTTAGTTAAGAAATGTTTAAATGTCAATACAGCTTATTATACGATACGCTTTGCGAACTAACTTTCTATCAGAATTTCTGATACAATAGCCAACCCACACGGGGAAAACTTCACGAGTAATATGCGGCAATTTGCATTCAGGCAAGGAAAATATCTGTACGCCTACAAAGGTGTCTATTTCAATGAATTATCCTCATAGAAGGGAGATCCAAGTTTGAAGTTTATGGACACAACTAAGTTGGGTTGTTGGCGTCCGAATCTCTTTGGATATGTCCTAAGCGTCTAAGAAGCGGATTTTTTTCTAATTGATTTGCTTGCTCACGCGGCGCTCACTCGCGTAATAAAATACTCAGTGCATACTGCATACAAGATAATTAAAAAATATTTTAAATAATCTGCGAAGAAAATGGCCGGAAATCAGAAATGTCAAAAATATTATTCTACACTATTTAGTTCGTGGTTTTTGAAGGCGGTTTTTTTTTTCGCAGAATTTTTTTTCATGCTGTTTAGCGTCTCATTTTTTGATAATGGGACTAACTTGGGAGTGTGACTTTCAAATATTTTTTTTTTAAATCGGTCAATAATTGGTGGAGACATCGGTGAACTGTCATATACCGGATACATTATGTACCGGAGGTCCAATCCGGGGGAAAGGGGGGTTCAAAGGCAATTGCTTACCATCAGGTGATCCGTCTGCTCGTCTTCCACCTATCACATAAAACTATTTTTTTAAATATACATTGGAACATAGAATCCTTTTTTGAAGTCGGATAAAAATACACATTATTTCTTTACGATTACCGGTTGAAAATCAAAAGAATTGGCTTTTCGTCACTAGCTACTAAATTGTTGATTAAAACCAAAGATAACCGTAACTAGATAAATAGCTAACTGATACGTCACTCAGAACGAATAGTTTATCAATCTGACATTGAGTCATCATTTCATAAGTACATTCACGGATTGAGACTCACATTATACAATGCAACGACGTAAAAGATAGCTTTCAATCATTAAAATAATTATAAATATCAAAGTTTCTTTCAATTCGTTTTAATTTAGTAAATCATTTACGCATGTTCCTAACACCGTGAATAAAATAGGAAGACGCCACAGACGGACCAAGGCTAAACCTAGTCAGTGGCCAAGATTACGTGGAATATAAGAAGACGACCAGACAAAGTGAAATTTAGCTAAGAACAGAGTAAATCTGGCAGGAAGTCGAAAAATAAAGAGGCCTTTTAGGAGAATTCATATGTTAAATGTTGGCAGTAATTTAAAAAATGAACGAGTAGTCGAATTTGCCGTGACGAACCATCATCCACCATCTTGTTGTGATTATTTTAGTAAACACAATAAAGCTGGTATTTATTTTCGTAGACTTGAAAGAGCAAAATTTGTTAATGTGCTTCCCATTCTCAAGATAACTCGTTTGATTGTTTCTTCTGCCAAGGGTTTTTTGTGGCAAGGTTAATTATAATTTAATTTTGTCAAGATTTTGTTTATAATACGAAAACTAAGCTTAATGATCGATGTAAAAACTTGGAATAAATAATAATAAATAAATAAGTTCACACACGTAACTACTTGATCTGATTCTGTACTAAGCAGTTTAAGCACTTAGGGCCGTGTTCAACAACTTTTCAAACAACTGTAATCACGCTTTAACCATGCAAGCACCAATAGCATGCACGGTTAAAGTATGATAACCGTTGTTTTAAAGTTGGTGAACTCGGCCCTTAGTAAGCTACGAATATCAGACAACAGAGGACTGAAAGATAGGAAACTATAATACTTAAATACAAATTGAATACATTGTGATTTTTATACAAATATTACGAAATACTCCAGACATGTCACAACGATAAGTTAAATTATTTTCTAATTAGGCAGCTCTCGAAAACTCTTACACCAAATTAGAAGTTCCCAAATGGAGTAAACCTCATTTCAATTTTATTTATTATGTCTCTTTTCTCTTTTCCTAAGCAACGAGAGAGGTTCAAGGAAAACGTTTTTTTTATTCAGATATTTATTTCAACACGCGTATTTTTATTTATCCAAGTGTCCACCACAACAACGGCCTTATAATAGCTTACCAACAATTCCATTCAAATGTGTGGTCTAGCTAGATAAATTAGATGGGTAGGTAATAATAATAATAACTTAGCCTATTTTCATACGTACCTTTGAACAATACGATTGTATTGTTCAATCTAATAACAAAGTCGTGTGATCTGATCAATAATAGTTGGTCAAACATTTTTTTTTATTTTAAATAACTTGGTATCAGAACGGAATTTATGTCTAAAGGCCCTACGAAATTTGCCTTAAAATATTTCGAGATTAAAAATGTCGAAAATTCCCACAATATTGTTACCAAAATTCAATCAATCAATTTCTGAAAAAACATTAACTCATTCTAAGTGCACACTTTGGTGACGCATAATTTAATTTTGCTTTCCACTCAGTAAACCGTTAAACACGAATAGGTACCTGCTTACTGAGAGAATAATAATTTTAATACATTTTAATGTACTTGTGAAAGAACGAGGAAGTCCAAAGCAACGAAGTTTATTGTCACACATTACACACATTGTGTGTGTTACTATTTGATCAACTTGTGGGCGACCTCAATAAATTCAATAAACTTACTGATATATCCAGTTTAAGAACTTAATCTATCTAGGCCATTGACTTGTCCTTTATTCTCAATTAGAATCTGGAAATTATCAGCTCAAATACCTACAAAATTGTATACTAAAAAGAGTCCAAAATTATTTATTTTGTGTTCCACAGATAGAGGGGCCATAATCTAAAATAATTTCTTAATCTTATTCTACATACTTTTAAGTATGTTACCACCAGTAATCTAAACGAAGTACAGTCAACTTCATGATAAGTGAGCTATACTAGTGTGACCAGGATTGTTAAAAATGTAGATCCGCCAGTACAGGTCCAGGTGTTACGTATATTGTACTGACAAACCTATTAACATAACTTTAAATTAACATTTTTCTCTAAGAAATAAGGTGAAATATTAAAATATGTCCTGCTCAAACAAATTGCGTCACTTATCAAATGGATCCGTTTTGTATTAGACCCTACGTCGATCATATCCCATTATAAAGGTACCATAAAATTTTTTCTTTATAAATATAAACAAATGTGGAGGCTTGTATTAGCAATTTGCACTGTCATCATCCTATGTCATTTATTTAGTAATTAATCTGTAAGTCTTCTGTAAAATAATAAAAAAAAAATTTAAGAGACTACCCTTATAGTAATGGGATATAAAAAATCACTAGACATAACTAGTAGCTACATATCATTTGACTGCTGACAAAAGTGAACATTTAAAGACAGAGCGTAATAATAAAAAAACGCAAAAAATATTTAATGTAATATTGTGATGATTCCTTCCTTATGCTCAAAAGTACTTACCTTCCACTCCGCTATATTTTCAACCTGCACCAATACATATATTTTCTACCTAGATGAATATATCTAAAATTGCAGAATACAGCTACATTTTAATTGTATATCCGTATTCGGTATCCGTATCGTTGAGCTAGCATATAAAGTAGTATAGACAGCCTGCGACATATCAAATGCTGAAAACGAAACCAACATTTACAGAAATCGAGTTATACACAAGAATAAACTTTTTAGAAGCAATTCTTTATTTTATATCGCCTACGAATTGGTTTTTTAAATCTAATTATATGACAAACTCGATTTCGGTAAATTTTGGATATCATGGTGATGAATAGCTGTAGCTGTCTACGGCTTCAGACAACTTTGCTGTTGAGAAAATAATAGAAGTATACTAACCTGCCGTCAAGCTGATGAGGCCCATTCTGCAGGACCACGTTGACCAGCGATGGCTCCGCGAAAGTAACGAAACCGAAGCCCCTGGAGCGCCCCGACTCGCTGTTCTTCATCACCACACAGTCGATCACGTCCCCATAACGTGAGAAGTAACGCTGAAGATTCTCCTGTGACGTCTCCCATGACAGACCACCCACGAACAGTTTTCTATTTGGAAGAAATAGAGTACAGTTAGAAACATGGAAGCAAATCTGCTATTTCATAACGTTTTCATTATAATAACCTACCTATACTGTTTATAAAGAAGTTAATTATATAGATAGCCACTAGAAGCGACCAGACTTATGGGTGAAACACTTGCGAGATGTAATCGACACCCAGCGACATCTTTTGGTACAGTTTGAAACTAATATATATACATCAGCAGCAGGCAACAGTGCCGAGTGTCGCTAGGGCGCTAATTAAGTCCTCGAAACGAAATGGGGGCAGGCCACTATTTTACGACAATTTTACATTGTATCTCATTCTCAAATATGTTAATTGCCAAAAAATTACACATAGTGTGAGCAAGCAAGCTTTATATCATCTATGCATTTGTTAGATAATAATAACACTTAAAAAACCTTAAACCTACTCAAGAGGGGTATCTCTCTACTCGCTTAAGTTGCTGCATTGATCGGATGGGGAACTCGCCCACATAGGTTTTAATAATAGAAATAGCTGCATTTTACTTAAGAATCTAGTTATCAGTTGTCATGTACAAGTTGTTTTTATTCCTGACTGTACTAACAGATACAGAAGTGAATTTAACTGCAAGTCTCTAATGTGCAATGCTTAACTTGACCTCTCCCTTGCAACACCTGTTTGCTTTAGTTAAAGCGACGCTCCGCGTGCCTAACTTCGCAGCCGCGACAAACTTATATGGCGCACACTGTACTTTTTGAGACAAACATCAAACGAACTTGTATTGGTTCAATATAAGATAGACAAGTTTAAATCATATAAATAATATTGTATAATTATTTTTAAAATAATATGTATTTTTGTTATGTAAACAAGATAGTATTTTTTTTAATGTCAGGGTGTTATTTACCCAATGCCAATAATGACTAGGTGTTTAATTGTTAAAAAATCAAATTGAAATCAAATAAAAAAATTTATAAGAATAACCAAATACTTCTGATAATTATGAAGTTGAATTAACCATCTTCCCGTTCATCTTCCAAGTGATCAGCTGATTGATTTGTATGGAAAGGTGAATTTTTTTTTGAGATTAGACTATGTTGTTTGAGATGTCCCTTAGCCGGTCTCCCAGATTCCCCAAGGACCTTAGGGTTTTTTTTTTCATTACTATAATGCCCTTGAGTCGTTTCTTGGGTATTCAAAAAGTCACCGTGTATATTTTTTATAATGCAATTATTATTATTTTTTTCATCATAACATAAAAATTGCCTATCTATGACTAATTGCTATAGTAACTTTACTTATGTACTTGGTAATATATTTATTCCCAGGTATATGGTGCAGTTAAAATAACTATCTTTTTCCGTTTCTGTTAAAGTTTTAATAGTGTTTTACATAAAGGTATATGTAGTAATAATATTTGTATTGTAGTATTATTATTGGCCATAAAATACTCACTCATTCATGCTCTGCGGTTCAAGCCCATCAGCATGGGAGTAACTATAATGTGGAAAATTGTGGAAATGTATCTCTGAACTAAATAATGTAGGTAACTTAGTATTGAATTAGAATTTAAAAGGAAAAAAAGTAGGTAGGTACTGACAGTTCGAATTAATTTTATTCCGGTGTTGTTGAGTAATTTATTAAGAGAAATTAATTTACATACAACTTAGTTGAAGACATGGATTCCATCCAATCATGCTAAGAATGTACAAATAATTTTCTTAAGCTTTATATCTATACCATATTGTAAAATATAATAATGGCTTTTTCAACAAGGAAACTCAATTTGCCTCATGCTTTCAAAAATACCACATGCCATAGATTACAACTTGATGCTTACTGTGCACAATCACAAAGTGGTGAAAGTTCCATTCACTTTGGAACTGTTTCATACCATTAATATCTGTGCCTTTAAATTTTATGAAATGACTCAACAATTTCACACTGAATAAACATTTAAAATGAATAAAATTAGTCCTAGGAATGAGTCACCATAATTCATAAATGACTATTGGACTATTTTAATGGTTTGTATCCAAATAATCAATAAAATAAGAGTTGGCTGACACGAATAAAACAGAACTTGCTAATTGTGAAAACAATTTGTCGTCGTTGACGGCGGACGCATGTGGCAAACATGTTTACACAAAAATAACACGATTCGAAGCATCCTTAGAGTGCACGAAAAACGTTTGGGTTATTGGAAGGCGCGGTGTCGGCACCTAGGTTATCCTATGCAAATGAATCAGCACGTTTAGCGTTTCTTGCAAATGAGACCGAGCGACGCGGCACTTCGACCATCGCTCTAATAACCTCATTAAGCATTTGAACAAATCGCAATGTTTTGTGTAATTTAAGCGACACCTAATGCCCTGACGCAAATTCCGCGATAAGAGAAAGCTACGATTAGTCACAGAAAGGTTAATTTTATAAACTGCGACGTATCCACATCACAGATTTGGGTTAACAAGTACAGTTATATAAACTATCTCGTGAAGAAATAGACACCTTTAAACATTGTCGTGCTGGTAAAATTGGGAATTTATCATGGGAAAGTAATAGCTGCCATGATCGCAACGCAAGTCGTACGGCGAGGCTTGGGGTCGGTGGCCGCTAGCCGGTAAGAGGCTAATTGAACGTACGCGGACTTTGCCAAAGTCAAGCTTGCGAACATTATCTCAGAATGTGAAAATCATTGCAAACAAAGAGTTCGCGCAAAACATAGGCTAGCACGTAACGCCACTTCCGAAGCCTCGCTGGCTGGTCTTGAAATGCGACACACCAAGCGAACATGCAGTTTGACCTATTATAGTTGGCACATTATGCGGAGCCCTAATCTACACAAATATTAGATAAAAATATACTCACCCCTTCTCGTCATCGTCCATGTCTGGATTCATACGCATAACTTACTACTAATTAAAAATAATTATTGGCACCGGTAAGAAACCTAAACCACACAAGCACAGACCCACACGAACGATTATGGCGGACCAACCATTTCCGCTTTCTCAAAAAAGTAATGGAAAGCGGAAGTTGTCAACAACTTGTATGATAATATATTTATCAATATTTTATCTGAGTCAGTAAAAAAATTAAATTTACTCTTTAAAAAATTATGAAACAAAATGTTGATATGTTAGTTTGCTATCAATTCATGAACTATATTAATAGAAATAACTTAAAAGACTATCTGTTGACTAAACAGTTGCCAAAAGTTAAACTGCAGATGTCGCTGTAAGCAATAGTTTAGTGTTGCCAGGATGTAGACCTTTTCACTCAATATTTATTACATACCTGTGATTTTCAATGCACTCAGCAGATCGGCATTTGATATTAATACCAAGGAATATTAATACCTATTATAACCAAGAACATTTACTAAAAAAAATTATACCCTCAATAAAATTAATAGACTTTTGGTAGATTATATCACGAAGTTATTTTGGATTATATTATCTTTATCTTAATGACAGCGCCAGCCCTTCGGTCATGTTGCTTTGTTTGAAGTTCATGTTGACTTATTTAAAAAAAAAAAAAAGGAAGTATTAAAACCAATGACTTCTAAAGTCATTGATTACAACGGAGTGATTATATACTCTTTGGTAAGTATTATTTGTTTGTCTCTTTAGCAAATATCAAAGAGTAGTATGGCAAATATGGTCAAACAGCTCAAAGTCAAAAATTGTATGATTAAAGGTTGCAAAAGTGAATCGTATGCGGGATGCGGTATTTCTTTCTATAAGTAAGTAAAACTATGCAAGCTTAATGTTGTAAGAAGTGGGGTGCCTATGATGAGCCAAAATTATAGGAATATGTGGCTACTACCGTTGACTATTACAATTTTAACCAGCTTAAAAGCAAGAGGTGACTTCTCTATATTGTATCTACACAAATATTATATAGGTACTTGTTTGAGTATTAGTTAGTACCGTCTCGCTTATTATAATGACATCCGACACGAGGATTATTATATCATTCTTGTCCCAGGACATTATAATGTTAGGTCACCACCCTAATAAAAAGGGACAGAGGGCTCTCGCTACGCTATCTCATTCGGACCGCGTATCAGAAATCCGTGCACATTCCAGTTTAGGTATAAGTTCCTTGTATATCACTGAATCATTTGAAGCAAAAAAATGTCGAGCTGGGTGTTTTTTATATTAATTATTATGGGTTTATTTTTTAATTAATTTTTCAGGTAATTTTAGCTCCGTGTTTTACCACAGGACATCTTTCGTGGCAAGGCCCATGGCATATAATTATTACAAGACTCAAGAATTATTTTTAAAACATTTTTTAATAAGCCACTGATTTTCTAATTGTGTTTGCACCCTATTACATAGAATTCGAATGAATTAAAACAAATTACAATATTTATAAACTGTGTGATGCAGTGGACTAGGTTTGTTAATGTTCAGAGGGACTACGGGTTGAATTAAGTAAAATAATATGTTTAACTAATTTCTTGAAAATAAATAGAATAATGTTTGTACAACGAGGTATATTAAAAACCAGCCAATTGCGAGTCGGACTCGCCCATGAAAGATTCCGTAGCAGCAAGTAAGATATTACTTAAATGGACTAAATGGAAAGTAAATTGCGGCTTACGGTTGATAACGCATTAAAAAAACTACTACTTACTAGATCTATTTCAAACTAATTTTCATAACATAATTTTTTTTTTAGTTTTTAAATTATTTTATTATAGAAGTTAGGGGGGGGGGACATAAGCATAAAAAAATACAATTGCAGTACATATCTAGAACAATACGTACATTTTATAAAAAATAATATAAGATAATTGGTACATGAATAAAATTCTTGAAATAATTTATAATTGAACTTGTGCGATGTTTTCTAAATGACCTTAGTATTATGAAAAAACAAACAATACATTTAATTGTAACAAATTGTAAAAAAAAAACTTTTAATTAAGTTAGATACACAATAAGTCACTGGCTCAAAAATGCTTTGATTTGTGACAAGCGTCTACTAATTGAAATCATAATGAATCACAGGAACAGATGCCACGGTAACTGGTATATCTTTATATGCAGTAAAATGATACAAAAATTTTACGGCCACCTAAAACAAAGTAAAAAAATAACATCAATAAAAATAATTGAAGCCTACATAAAACGGTATGCTTCCAGTCTTCGTAGCAGCCAGTGCACGGTCTATGTGCAGGTGCAGATGTAGTACGGACGCTAGGTCCATTCCCGCCCACATATGGCATAGCAGTGCAAATGAGCTCATCATCATCATCATCATTTCAGCCAATAGACGTCCACTGCTGGACATAGATCTCCCCCAATGTTCTCCACACAGATTGGTCCTGTGTCGCCCGCACCCAATGGATTCCCGCGATCTTCACCAGATCGTCGGTCCACCTTGTGGGGGGCCTGCCACGGCTGCGACTTCCTATACGTGGCCTCCACTCGAGGACCTTTCCGTCCCAACAGCCATCTGTTCTCCTCGCTATGTGCCCTGCCCATTGCCACTTGAGGCATGCAATCCTTTGAAATGAGCTCAGTTGCCATAATATTTCAATACATCACGCGATGAAAAACTTGTGTATTTGAATCCTCTATCACAGATATAAAAACCAGCTAATGTTATTCTTAAATTAGTTTTTATATTTTTAGATTTTCATATGAAATGATAGTAAGTCTGAAAATGAACACTTACTCTAAAGATATACGAAATACCAATAATAGGATCCTGTAAATATACACTTGAAGGTATTATATGTGGAATATCAATCTTGAAGTAACATGTTTCCTCTACAGAGTTTGAAAAGTGGTCGTAGTAAACATTACATATTTCCTTCTCTTCACTGGCATGCCCTTCTTGAATAGTGTATCGAAGTTTCTGGGAACAGTGAGATAATATAGGTAATTGTAGCATAAATATAATTAAACATTTCTAAGTACATTAATAAATAACATGTCAATATTACCTGTATTAATGCCACACAAATTCTAAAGATTTTTACATTTCTCTTCATTTATCACCTTAATTTCAAATGGTATATACTGTTTTGAAGCAAAACCTGTGAAGGTTTTTACGTAAATGGCTAATGTATCTTTATTCCAACAAAATTTCTGAATTTCATGCGTAGAGGGTTCCTGTGAAAAATGTAGTATTGAAGATTTTTCCAAAAATTAAATTCTAATTTCCTCCTACTCGTATTTTTATTTAAGGATTCTGGCATAGGGGTGATCGTGATACCTACCTACTTGTTGAATGATTTTTGTATTATGGAACCAATGTGAACAAAAATTAAGAATTATACCAACTGAAATAAGTGTGAGTTTTGACTCACCAAATATCGCTCTATATGATTTAGATTCACGGTTCCCAGAACTACAAACGGCACAACTTTTTTGAGACCCCAAACACCGCGGATTTTAATTTTAATGCAGTAGTTTACTTTGCCAATACCACTATTAAACGTTGACGGCAGATCTTCAGGTAACGCAAAATGAAAGGGGTAAGTGTAAACACCTGGTTTTATTGTTTTTCCTGGAATCAACATTGGTTTTGATAAAAATAGTGCTAATAATGAAAGAAAACGGAACAAATCACTATCTTTAAACATAAAATGTAAACATGTAAAAATATACGCCAAGATCAAATTTGACATAACTTGGTTTCTATTGTACTATAACTTTTATATAGTACGAGGAGGGGGAATGGCGTTCACTTAAGGAAAAACATGTGTATTTTTAAAATTAATTATTTTAAATGAAAATTATGAAACGTAATAAATTCTTTAATTATCTATTAATCAACAATTTAATTACAGAAGCTTATATCTTAGACCCATTAATAGTAAAAAAACATTTTAAAAAAATCATGTTTGAGTAGCATTGCCCCTGACATCGGGTAATGCCGCTCGAGGTCCGGGCTAATGACGCCCAAACATGTTTCTTGGAAAATATCAAACAAGAGACATTATAATTAAACAATATATTAACGAAGTCAAGTCTACAATCACAAATTAGCAAATTAGTACTAAAGATCAGCCTTTTAGACTTACCGACAAAAATCATGAGACGAAATATTAGATCAGTGCGGGCGCAAGAAAAAGAAATGCACTTCTCCGTCGCATGACGCGGGCTGACTGTCCGATCGCATCGTTGTAGGTTCGAGGACCCTTTCCCTCGCCCTCCACACAACGTGGCATGTTGCTATGTACTGTTTTGACAGAGCTACAGAGGTGGGCGCTATTACCCACTGAGCGCTATTCTCCCTGCTTACCCTACTCTTGGTCGGAAGTCCATGGATAGAGCATCGGGCATTCGTAACACCCCCATCTCAAACAACTCCAAAACTACAATAATGGCAGAAATATGCCCTCCACCCTACACGAAACGCATTGTTATTTACCTATAGCAGGCTAGAAACCATGATTTCTGTAAATCTGTGCATAACTACGTAGATCTGGTTTCGTCTAGGAACGATAAATCATCGATTTATATTTTTGTTTTCATTATTCGGCAGTAAACACGAACCTCTTTCAACCATTTATTTGAGAAAAACATTTTCTTTACAAAAATAATACATACGTGAAAGTTTTTAAAGGCAAGAACAAAACATAAACATTATATTTATATATGAACTTGCCTATGATGTCATCAAATAGATCAATCTCTGTACAAAGCACTTTTTTCTTCTCGGAGTAAAATTTTATATGTGGGACTGTAGGCCTTGGTCTGGTCCATTGTGCTTTGCAGGTTCCAACCACTAAAAACTCTATATCTGCAAAAATAAAAGTCTCTGGCTGACTCATTTCATACATATAAAAGTTTGTGTCTGATGCTGTCGATAGAGAGTCCGGAATACGATTGAGCCCTTATTCAAGATTAGGTAGTAAATTTAATTATGTGACTGTAGTTGAACCTTTCCAACCGTTAAGAAGATCAAACTGCAGCCGCATTGACCAGACAAACTGGATCTTTACACGTCTAAGTAATCTGTATGTCAACAACTTTGGGTATTTACAGTTTGAGAAACTAATACGAAACGATACACTGTTTTAAACTTTCATGGTCACAACATTAAAATAGTTATTTACGGGATTTCGAAATTTCGGAAACTCAAAAATAAGGTACATGGTGGAAATCCCGTAAATAACTATTTTGATACGAAACGTGCAGGGACGCCTATAGGGAAACCACTAGCGGATCGTGAATGCCTGGGGCCTGGGACTGAAAAAGTGGGGCCTAACAAATTTCCTAACTAGGACGAGTCCCCGGAAAATGTAGAATGGAATTTGGTTGGGAATAGACTGTAAAATAATAGGAACCGATCTGCTATCCAGGTGGTATGCACTGTATGCAGCACAAAATAACTAGAAAATAAAAGTTTACATTACGGTCAATTGTTTTTCTCTGTGTATATTCCAAGATCACAGTGCCAGTGACTATATCTCCCGTGTAAAAACTTCCTGTAGAATCACTGTTAAGATTCACTACACAGTTATGCCAAGCCATTATTTTGATGTTGGTAATTTATTTTTAAATTACAACTTTGGTCAATTGAAAACCATGCGTATGGGCGAAACTACATGTCGGAATCGATTATTTACCTAATATCGGAGAAAGATAACTAATCCTCCTTATCGCGCAAAATGGGCTGATAAAATTGCCTTAACTTTACAATATTAGTCATTTCACTATGGAGTCACGAGCCCGTTAATAATGGATTAAATTATAATAAGTTTGTTACCATTGTATTTCAAGGTAATAAATTCATAATTAAATTTTTAGTCCAAAGTCAGTATTCTTTTATACCTATATTCCCTTCATTATTTTATTTGACTTATCTTCATCTTAGCGTGTAATTTCCAGTTGCGTCCTAAGCTACCACTCTGGAACCCACAGTACGCTTAGACTAGGATTCAGATAAAGCCACTACCGTTTGACCTTTGCAATCTTTTACCAGGGAACCAGACCAAACTGAATCATGTTTACGCGTTTCAGAAACTATCCGAAACATGCAGGTTTCCTCACGCTGTTTTCCCTTAGCGTCGAGATTTTATTTAACTTCTACTTATGCACCATATGTCAGTAATGAAACTTCTAAAAACTCTAAATACATAAGGGATAGCATAGCATACATACCTAATAAGCGTATACTCGATTTTTTTTTCAAAGAGAGATGCTATGGCTTGTTGGATATAAGAACGCGCCATCCATACGTGTCGTGGTTCGAATCCGAGCATGCAGAGCTAAATTAATTCAAATCTATTTGCATATTTCTACCATTAGCTCGGCGGTAAGGGAAGACATCGTATAGAAACCTGCACGTCTCTGATAGTATCTTAGAATTGTGAATACCTAAAATATTTGACATATTATACGCACCTGGGAATTACACGTAAAGATGAGATGATTATGATAAGGAGGATGAGGTGGAGCATAGCATACCTAATACAATATGTATGTCAAAGGGTAAGGTAATACTATTCTGATGTATGTATTTAAGTATACTTGATTTCTTTTCAAATCATTTGTTGCGCTGCGCTGTGAACCTGCGACTATGATCACTATTACTTTAGCTGCTACATTATTATAACACAATGAAAATCCCATTTCTGAACGAAACACTGAAATGTCTTTTTATTGTGACAGTCAGTTGTTAACTCAACTGTCATATTGACATCTTCGATCTTGACAATCGATGTACTTTGTCGGAATTTCGTGGTGTTTTCTCTGACTTGTATTTCGTGATGATTCCTTTCGCAAAACTGTTTATTCAGTTTCATAGGCGCTAAATTTTAGTGATTCGATTTTGTATTTAAGAGAAATTGCAATTGTTCCACTATTAATATCGGTATATGCGTCTTACGCATAGTGTTAGGTTATGTTATGCCCTCTGTCTTTTCGGGTTAAAAAGTAAGTTTTAATTTATGCTGTTGCGGTACATTTCTATTTCTTACAAGTTTCTGTATATTTTTATATCTCTTTAAACGGTTGAAGGCATGATGTTTTGGGTTTTTTAAATGATATTCAGCGATATATTCATATAAATTATTAATCTTTTCCTAGTTTGTTGCTTCCGTAAGTTACGTAGTGTCTACTGAAATCAAGGTAGAATGGATATTAAATCATGAAGTAAGGTTATTGATGTGCCTTCATTTCATTCAAAGATGACGCTGTACCTAATGAGATGTGGTTGGCAAGTGTAGATGTTGACTATGTAAGTTTCACTGTACTAGATGGTTTTGTACTAATGTCAGCTGTTCGGTGTTCATTTACTAAGAAACAAATCTGGTAATATTACTTAACTATCTAAATACTCTTCCTAAAATTCTACCTTTACTGTACTACCAGCTACTGTATCCAGTTTTAATCACATTTGCTAAAATTGTGACCAAAGCAGGTAGTAAATTTTTGTTAATTATTAATGATTTAATCAAATTTGTTTATTGAAGTGTATATTTGAAAAGAAATTCAAATCACAGAAGTCTTAATTTGGTGTTTATCAATTTACATTGAATATCCCTAATGCATATCTGCAAAGCGACTTGATTCGGGCTAACATTATTATGGATTAATTTAGTTTCTGACATTTCAATATCTCCCACATAAGTTGACGTAAAAAACAGAACATTCTTTTTATGATATAGGTGGCAGAATAGCCGGCAGATCACCTCATGGTAAGCAATTACCGCTGCCCATGGACACCTGCAACATTAGTGGTGTCATAAGTGTGATGCTTACCTTTCTACCTAACCCCCCTTCCCCTGGATTGAGTACCCTCACTGATGTAGCATTTTTTTTTTCTGATCTTACTCAGGCCTAGATTAAAGTCTGAAAATCTTATTAATTTATATGACATCATTAAAATAACAATATTTTAAGACCTAAAATAAATAACTCCACAAATATTTCGCCATTTTTCTTTTGAAATTTGAACAATAAAGGGACAATCCTTAACAGAATACCGTAAAACTTTTTTTGACTGGCACTTTCATATTTGGACCAAAAATATATGAAAGCCTGAGGATCTCCTTTACAAATTATATGAGTTGTGACTGTTGTAAACTAACAATATTTTCTTTTTATTATAGGTAAATGCCATCATGGACCCCAATATCTATGCTCTGGTTCTGGACACCCTTAACCGGGCCACCAGTCAAGACACTGAGGTGCTCAAGCCTGCGGAGAAGAAGCTACAAGAATGGGAAATAGAACCCGGCTTCTATTCTGTATTGCTGGTAAGGATATTATTTTACATTTTGACTACCAACTGTTTAGTTCCTCTCACATTTAAGGTTGTATAAACTCTATGGGTCTTATTCATAAATGTTAGTTTAACCTTGGTTAATAAAAACGGTGTTACAAAGCAGTTTTAATTGTTAAAAAAAATTGTTAGAACATTTTTTATTTAAAAATTCTAAACTGCTCTGCAACACCGTTTTAGCATACAAAGGTTTATTGAATGTTTATAAATGAAGCCCATAAGTTGATTCTTATACACAACTAGACTGCGCCCGTGGTGTTACTCACGCAGTTTTAGTCTTTATTGCACAAGTCTTCATTCAGACTTCAAACCCGCGTCACTACCCCTTAGGGTTTGAAAGTTCAAAAGTCACTATTTTTCATATTCACTATCATTCAAAACTACGTATAAAGTCACTATTATTCAAAACCTGTGCCCAAACATCAATTTTAAGCTTCTTACTTTATTGATTAGCAAACCCCCTGCTACTGCACTTCACCCCCTATTTCACCCCTTCAAATGGTAATTTTCCTCAAAATGTTTAAGTGAATTTCTGTTTATTTCAAATTATATGTATAAGTGCAAATTTTCACATTCCTAACATCAAAGACGATGGACTATCATACAAACTTCAATCCCTTTTTTCACCCCTTAAGGGTTGAATTTACAAAAATGTTACTAAGATTCTTACATTAAAATCGCTAAACCCACATACCTTGTTCCTCCCCCTATTTAACCACCAGTTGGGGTGATTCTCGAAAAAACTTTTTATGAGTTATTTTTAATTTCTAATTATGAGTCTAAACACAAATTTTCACATTTTCAGACTTTCATACAAACTTCTAAACCCTTTTTTACCCCCTTAAGGGTTGAATTTTTAAAATTCCCTTCTTAGTGCTCACTTTCACTATTAAAGAAATTTCAAGTTTCTAGGGTCAGTAGTTTGGGCTGTGGGTGCATTCAATTGGGCAGTGCATTCAGGTTCTCCTTTTATATATGTATATAGACTAGATATAACAGAGGCACTTGCCTGAAAGGATATACTCATATTCTTTATTGTTCCATGTAGGCAAAGCTTAGATCAAATCTAGCTCTGAAATTAAAGTGTTTTCAGTGTTGACATGGACCCTGTTAGGGCACTACAATGTTTGTGGCGGTTAATAAATTGCGTTATTTTATTTTGAAAGAATTAATAAACAATTAAAATATTTATTTCTATATTCATTCATACCTGTACCATCATACATACCTGTTTGTACTAAATGTCATGTGATGTCCAAAAGAAAAATATTTCAATTTTTAATTTGAAAGTATGACTAAACAACATAATTATGTGCTTACTGCATACCCATGCAATACAACACAATTACATGGCAGTCAGGCCCATATAAAGCCAAACTCCCAGCTAGTATACAGCATATATCACCTTTAACCGTTGGCCGTGTGGTCACCGGCAGAGTAGAATAGGCCACCCTCACTCTTACCGAGGTGTCGTAAAAGGCGACTAAGGTAGAGCTTCTAGCATGATCATCAGCACCCAGAGAAGGAAAACTCTGCACTTATATCAAAACCCTCGCCAACCCGTCTGCCAAGCGTGGTGAGTATGGCAATTACCCCTCATGTGATTGAGGGAGGCCCGTGCCCCAGCAGTGGGGACTTAAATGGGCTGACGATGACGATGAGTAACAGTCAAATGTACATATGAATGAAATCACTTAATGTTATGAGTGATTAGGTGGCGATGATCACGAAACCCTTTAGTTTTATTTTAACAAAATTATCCCACAGGATGTGCTGTCCAACCACTCAATCGACATCAACGTACGATGGCTGGCAGTGATGTGCTTCAAGAACGGCGTGGACCGCTACTGGCGGCGGAACGCTCCCAACGCCATAACCGACGAGGAGAAGCAGAAGCTCCGCCTGGGTCTGCTCACCACGAGCATACTGAGCGAACCGGTGTCGCAGATTGCGACGCAGCAGGCTGTGTTGATTTCCAAAATTGCTAGGTAAACTAAAATCATAATAATAATATCTTTCAACCGTTTTCAGCTAAGGCAGCCAATCACAACGATCAGCCACTTACGCAGGATATATTATAGTGCTCAATTGTGTGCGTGTAAACACATGTGCACTCTCTATTCTGGTGGGACACCCGTGTGACCGTAGACCGACCGGAGAGGGACCGGGTGCAGGACCAACGCCTTAACGTTTTCGAGGCACGGGGGTACAAGACCGTCAACTTAACTGGCACTGAGAATTTTTTAACAGAAAAACTCAGGTACTCACTTTTGGACCGATCCTGGGATCGAACCCGGGATCCTAGACGCAGCCGTCGCTTTAAAGTGAGACGTCAATGAGGCAAGATAAATAAATAAACAGACAGCACAAGATAAAATTTAAAAAAAAACACTGAAGGGTTCTAGCTGACATTGACATCAAAGAGTTTGTTGACCTAAGCGCTAGGAAGTATATCGTATCGTGTGTCACTCGCACACAATCAATATAATTTAACTCACGCCAAAATCACTGTACGCGCGCATGTGTGCTTAGCGTTTTTATCACTCGATATTGGCAGCAGGCGTTCTTTGTCTATATACATATTCTGTGCAGATATTATGATGACATGGGGCGGATCTCATGATAAAACTGAAAGGTGGCCACAGGGACTCTATAAAGAAACCCCATCTAGTTTCGGCCTGGTTAATTTGTCGATACAAGGTCTTTATTATTAGACTGTTATTATCAATGATCTGATCTTCACAGGGTAAAAGAGTAATTAATACAAGTTATGGCAGTGTCGCCTTAAGGTGACGGGTAAGGCATACTAGCACGCCAATCGATTTTAATTTTTAGCTACTAAACCGGATCTATTTTAAACAATTTCGGGGTTACAACCTCTCGGCAAACTCATGCACAAATGCGAACCCAACATATGTACACGAAAAATTAATTCACGCTAAAAGTGGCCACTTTTGACGGTAATCAATTTTTCGCGTAAAAAAACGGACCCAACATTTGTGCATGGTTATTTAATAAATAGTATAAGTGTTTGCCGAGAGGTTGTAACCCCGAAAATGTTTAAAATAGATCCGGTTTAGTAGCTAACAATTAAAAACGAATGGTGTCGCTAGTTCTGGCTACCCGTCGCCTTAAGCTTTCTCATCTTGTAGTTTATATGATGTACTAAAAGCACTGTAATAAACGTTTGTTTTTTAAATAATCTCTAAGCGACAGAAAATCGCTTGCTGTTCTGTTTCTTCGACTGTCTGAGGGTACCTTAGGCCCAATCTTTTTAGTTCTGTATTTGTTTCTTTTTCTGTTTGTTTTAATGTAGTATAATTATATTTGTTTTGTCCGTTCGTATCTGTAAAATGTGGTGTGTCGTATTCTCATTGAATAAATGTTACCATTTATCAATGGTATTAGGAAAAGCGGGTTTAAAGCGTCGCAGCGCACTTGTGACTCCACAAGGGCGGCGGCAATCGCTTACCATCAGGTGATCGTCGTCGTCTATCTCTGAGTTAGATCAATGTATGTGATGTTGTGAAATATTTATTTATTATCCGTCTGCCTCCTATCATATAAAAAAGAGTATCTCGCATATTCAATCTGATTACGTTTCTAGGTTCGACTGCCCAACACATTGGCCTAATCTGGTGCCGGATCTCATAGGAGCGCTGAAGGCACCCCAGCCGTTGGTACAACACAGATCTCTGCTTATATTCCATCACTTAGTTAAGGCATTGGCGTCTAAAAGAATGATTGGAGATCGAAGAGTTTTTCAGGTTAGTGAGTAGGTAATAGGTATCTATACTATTTGGCCAGCCTCCTCGCATTCCTCTCAAACAGATAGCAGTGACCAGGAGTACGGACTGCTCGACCTAGCAGAAGATTATAACACACACTCGTTACAAGCACAAAACATACCTACTCATAAGCACACTCACATATAAAATTCGTACACATACATTTTTCTCTTCCTCTCCTTTTTACACACCCCTTGTTAATTCTGACGGCCGAGACGCGCCGTAAGGGCTAGTCTGAAAACCAGCGCTTGGCCATTTAGCCGAGCAAATGCTGAGAATAGTACCTTCTGTCAATAATTGTACTACAGCCGTACTTAGTTTATAGTTTTTGCTTATATTATTTTGTAGCCTTGACAATAAAGATCTTTTTACTTTACGTTAAAATTTATAACTAGCGAACTGCCCCGGCTTCGCAATGGTGCAATTTTTTTACTATACACTTAAACATTCCTCTTGAATCTGATCTTTCCTCAGATCTTTTTAAATGGGATGGGATGGTGATTGGATATAACAAATAAATAAACAAAACAATAAAATAATGGCTTTGAATTCCATCAGCCCATGCGGCTTGTTTTAGCCCTACCCGTCGAATCATGATTGGTTTTTAACACACCAGATGTTATTCCCAATCACTACCTCAACCCATTATGCAGATATTGTTCAAATGTTCAATATTTTGATGCTGACTGTACATAAGGGAAATACTGTTTCAGGAATTGACCAACTCGGTGTACTCGTTCATCCTAAACCTCTGGCACGAGAACACAGAGATATTCCTCCGGCACATCCAAGAGGGGGCTGCCACAGAGCTAATCACTGAGCACCTGGAAAAGGCTCTGCTCTGCCTCAGGGTGCTGAGGAAGCTGACTGTCTTCGGGTTCAAGAAGGCTCATGAGAGCCAGGATGCGGTGGCTTTCTTGAATGTCGTCTTTGACAGGGCAAAGACTAGTTTGGAGTGCAGTGAGTATCGTTATTATTTGGGCGCGTCCCCATTAATAGTCCGTAAAATGTAGGTGGAGGAAAATGATCTTTAATTCTATAGTAATAAAAATCTTGAATTGATTGCAATTGAAACTTTAGGACTAAAGGCGAACAGTGAGCGGTTGTTTGTTCGTTCGCAGATACAGAACACTGTTCGCCAAATGGCCACATGAGGATGCGCCCTTAATCTATCCATCCATCCGTGTATCAGTTGCGACTAGTTTAACAAATTAAATAGACACAGAAAATCGGCTATAGCTGACATCAATATAATAGAGTTCATTGACCAACACTTTTAACTACGCGTTTGCTTGCGTAGCCTATTTATTACGCGACGTTCTATATCTAATTTGTGCTAGTGTTGCCGAACTATCATTTAACTATAAGTTTTCAACTTATTTCAATTTCTTCCAGGAAAACTCTTAAAAGGCCGCGGAATCTATCCCCTGGAACTCTGCGAAAAATTCATAATTCACCTTACAAAGGTGGCTTTAGGAGTTCTAAGCTTCCACCCGTTCTCCTTCGTGCCTCTAATCCGGCCTTCCCTGGAGTTTGCCCTGTACTACTGCTTCACAGAACAGGGCATGGCGCTCATATATGAGAGGTTTACGATACAGTGCCTGAATATCGTGAAAGGGATATTGCAGTGTGCGGAATATAAATTGCCTGTGGAGTATAAGTTGCTGAAAGGAACTGGAGGCACCGTTCCGGAACCATGTGAGTAACTGAAGTAGGAATTAAATTAAAACAATAAAGTAAAATAAAGTATCTGCAGGGCACAGGCCTACATCATAGAAATCAAGTATTTGAAATAAAATTAATTAAAAATCACGGGCATAACCCATATCAAAGTTAGTAACAGTGACCCTATAACTATATAATTATTGTGAAATAAATTTTGAATTAATTGAATGTCAAAATGCATAATTTTAATTCAAATTTAAATTGTATTCTTTAATTAAAATAAAAAATTATACACATTCAAAATTATTGTCAGAGGACTTCATGTCCTTGCTCTGCTGGACACGTTAATTTTGCACGTTGATTTTAAAACGTTTCGTTACGTCACGATATTGGGGTTAAGGGATGTCACGTGTTACGTAACATTGTGTTTTTTTTTAATTTAATCCAAAGTTTAGATTTTACGGGGAATCCCAACAAATCGTTTGGCGGGGTCACTTCTTTATCTCGTATTTCGCGAGAAGGATCCTCCTGTTACTGGATAAATAGAGGCGATTCTGGAATCTTTGTTTTTAAGTGGCCACTCGGGTGTTACTTAACGAGTTCAGTCAGAGGGGCAGGGGTGTGCAGAAAAACATCAAATCTTAATTGCATTATGAAATGCTTGAACCCGTAATCCGTACTTATGTTACACATACGGAAATATGCGTAATGGTGTCTACACTCCGAATCCGCCGGCCCGCCGGCACGAACCCGGCGGGTTAGTGCCAGCCGGTATCGGCATATCCGCGGCCGCTTGCCGGCGGCTTTAGAAGTTGGGAGCCGGACAATTTTTCCGTCGACACAACAGTTGCGGCATGCATCGTTCACCATTGATTGCCAAGTGCTCGGAGAGTGTCTGTGGGTTCGTGCCGGTGAGTCGGCTGCTACGGTTTGTAGACACCTTTTCACAAGTCCTTAAGCTAATTAATACGGAAGCAATGTGGGTATGACATGCTGTATGAAATTATTTCCAGTAACACTACAAGCTCACCAGTCGAAGATGGAGGTGCTGGAGCAGAACACGGTTTGCCACATGTGCCGGCACCTCGTCACGCACTACTTCGTGCTAAGCGCCGACGACCTGGCGATGTGGGACGCCGAGCCCGAGAGCTTCGCCACCGACGAGGCGGGAGAGTCCTGGAAGTATAGCTTGAGGGTGAGTGAATAGTTAATTATTATCATCATCAGCCTGCCACTGCTGGACATAGGCCTCCAAATATTCACTACTTTGATCGATCTTTGTCACTCGCATCCGGCTCCTACTATCTATTCTGCGTAAATTGTCACACCATCTGTCCTTGGCCGTCCTACACTACGTTTACCGAGTCGCAGTCTACACTCCAGTACTCGTTTACCCCGGTTATCGGTTCTGCGGCTGATAAGACCAACCCATTGCCACTTCAGCTTGCTAATAAAGTTAGTTGTGTCGATTGTTGACCGAAGATCTGGTGAAGCACCCAGAAATCCCTTGGATGCGGGTGGCACAGGACCGATCTGTGTGGAGATCATTGAGGGAGGCCTATGTCCAGCAGTGGACGTCTATTGGCTGAAATGATGATGATAATGATATCAAAGTCAAAAACTTTCATTTTCCCCATGGATTCTCGTAGACCCGTTGCCTGGTTATTAGGAAGATAGATCTCACATCACTCGTGTCCTAAACCTTAAATTTGTGTAGTAATATGTGCCGTCAATTTTCAGCCTTGCACCAAAGCGTTATTCATGGAGCTGTTCCAATTCCGCAAAGTGCTGGCGCCGGAGCTGGTCCGCCTGCTGGCGTCGCTGCAGCAGCGGCAGATCGCGCCGGACGACCTGCCCGCCATCCTCAAGAAAGACGCGGTGTACAACGCAGTCGGGCTGGCCGCTTTCGACTTGTATGATGATGTGAGTGTCCCCAGTTGTTGGTTCCTAATGGAAGCTATCGCCTTTGATAAATACGATAGATAGGTCTGAGTAGATTGGTTATTTTTTAACGTCATAATGTCAAAATGTCAACTTGACGAATGAAACAACCGATGCTGTTGAAGTTGAGCCTCAGTCCATCCGTCCATCTTGCTGATTTTTCAAATGCAAAAGCATAGTTTCCTTCAGATTTTATTTGTTATTCAATGAGTTTCGGAATACAACCAAACACCGATTGTGGGCTATTTAAATTAGGTGTGTTTTTCTAGTTTATTTTCATCAAATTGTTGAAAACATGGGTGGCGATTTCCTTGCGATTACGTGAATAGTCACCCGGTTAGTAAAGGGTCCTTCCGTCTCGATTGAACACTAATCTATTGAAAACGCATCGAGAAAATGTTATGTGCATATGTTCAGATTTTTATTATCTGTATTAAGTTTCAATATTTTGTTGTCTACAGGTGGACTTTGACGAGTGGTTTACAAATGTTCTTAGCCAAGAGTTGAAGATTAAGGACAATAACTATAGAATTATTAGGAGAAGAATTTGCCAGTTAATAGGTAAGTGTACTATTTCTTATGGAAAACCTGAAACATAATTGTTAGACGTTAATGTCTAAATAACCATTTGAGGTGTGTTTTAGAGGAAATATGTATACCGCAAGTTTCTATAGGTATTCCGCTTCTTATACGCTGACCTGCAGTATGCTGACCATTATTTTTACTCGACGTAAGATTGTTCAAAGGGGCGGCTATCGTACTAAAATTGGGTACAAAGCGAACACAGGTTTGTTTTTTTTAGTTTATTAAGCACGCGAACGAGAAGTGAAACATGACTATTAAAGTCCCCGCTCACGATAATAATGTCGTCGAGAAATGCAAAGACTTTTTCTCGAAATCACCTAACAAAGAATCGACCAATCGCTGTTGAGTGACTAAAGCATTAGTTATGCCAAACGCTGTGCGTTTGAAACGAAGTGTACCTCGGCCTGGGGCATAGAAAGCAGTCTTATCTCGGTCATCGGGAAGGATATTTATCAGCCAAAATGCTTTGGGTAAATCGATGGTCATGATGAATATCATCCATAATTTTAGAAACATACGTGAGATTTCGTATTGCGCTTTTAAATCTATGTTTAGATTGTTTAGACATTGGCAAATTGATTGTGCTCGGAACACGAACGTCATAAAAAAAGTTTTAACAAATGTTCATCGTTGTCACCAGGGCAATGGTGCGGCGTGCGAGCGTCGCAGTCCCTCCGGCCGGCAATGTACACAGCGCTGTTAGAGCCGCTGTCGAGGCACGACGAGGACGCGGCCGTCAAGCTGGCGGCGGCCGAAGCGCTAAGGAGTACGATAGACGATTTCAACTTTGATGTGGAGCAGTTTGCGCCGTTCGCGCCACATGCTATAGCCGCGCTATATGACCTGCTGGTATGTCTTAAATTTATTTAATTTTATTTTATTTGGAACACCAACAGCTTAATTTACATATGGTTACAAAAATTCTATAACTAATAAACTATTCATAGGTATTCGTATATACTTATTATTTTTAACCCTCGCTATCGTCCCTATTTAAAATGCGAAACATTGAGGCCCTTCAAGTAAACGCATATATTTTTAAGTAAGTAAATATTGTAAGAAAATGTTTTAACTGAGACATAGATCAATACTTTTAAATCCGAATAACAGGAATGAAAAGTCGAGATATCCTCTAATTGCAAATTATTTGTATGGGAAATACGTTGTTCGCCGGCCCCTTAACGAACTCGTGACAATATCAACTGAATCAAGAGTTGCCGGCAGCTGTCATTATTATGGGTTTATGTATATCATCAATGCTAACAATCACCAAATGACAAAAAGTTCAATAACAAAGGATATAATATTAACAATGGCCGTTTCATTTCGTATTCCCCCTACACGCGCCAAAACATCGTTGTCTTACTACACAGCGCTTGTACCGTTGTCGTGGTCCGACGAGGTCGCGACCATACCACAATCGAACCTAATGGAAAGCGACGATGTGGTCTAGGATGGTACGCGTTTGTCTGGAAGATGTATGTTTACTTTTGCCTTAAAGAGTAGTAAAGAGACGACTTCAACTCTGATGTCGACGCTGTTTTTCTGTGAGCAATCATTCCAGTTTACTGTTAAGGTGAGACGGTTGGGGCACACTAGCGACACCAATTGATTTAAACTGTTAGCAACTAAACCAGATATCTTTTTAACAATTTCATAGCTCCATCTCTCTCAGAAAGCACTTATATTATATATTTAATACACATACATAACTTTTTAGTCTGCTTTTGCACTCGAAATTTGAATTACCGCCAAAAACGGCCACTTATGGCGTTAATCCAAATTTAGAGTAGGTACAGAAACAGATCATCAAGTATTGCCCGGAAAGTTAGACTAGGGTCAAAAAAAAAACCTAAAGCTAATTTTGATGCAGAATCGTTCCTCAGGTCCCCAAATGTATGTCCTAAAAGTCCCCCCCTCTAGGGTGTCCGCAGAGTTGGCGCATCTTTGTACTTTCTACTGGACCCAAAGGCAGCATCCACTAACAAAAGCGCTATCGGGCCAGTCATATGTATAAAGTTATCATTTAAGTAGAGATACAACTCGTTCAAAATTTAAATAACTGTTACTTACAATTTTTTTTGAATACTCTTAAGTTTTTTCAGAAAATCAAGTAATCTGTAGAAAGTTTGGTCATTTATTTTTTTCCCACCTGTTGACAACCCTGAATCAAAAAATGAACTTTTGTTAAGAATGATACTAGTCTCATTTGAAAGGAAATTTAATAAGGATAATTTGCTTCTTTGACAGTTTTTACCTAACACGGTGAGTTTTTGAGTAAATTGAAAAATACTGAAAGTTGGGATTTATGAGCGGAGACGCGGACACCACCGGACTAGGAGTGGAGACTTTTGAGGGCATACATTTGGGGACCTAAGGAACGATTCTGCATTAAAATTAGCTTTGGGTTTTCTTTTAGGTTCCCCTTATGACGTCACCTAACTTTCCCGGTCTAGTAGTGCCCAATTATTAAATAAATAGTTTAATTGTTTGCTTAGAGACTGGACCTCCAAAATTGTTTAAATAGATCCGGATTAGTAGCTCACAAATATAAATCGAACGGCGTCGCTATTTAGGGGTTACCTGTCGCCTTAATAACTTTTTACCCAACTACGGCGAAGCAAAAAGGAGATTTATCATTTTGACCTGTATGTATGTAATGTATGGTTGTTCATCTGTTCCCTCATAACTTCTAGTTATCATATTCGAACAAATGAGGTGTCGTTAGGAGCGTCTTGATTGTCTTCTGGTTATAGGCTACATGACATCAAGTTAATTTGACTACAGCGCCCTCTAGGGAACTTAGAGTAAGTAAATTTTGCTTGTCGGTACCGTGTGGGTCGTGCAATTATGGTCTTTGGGGACGTGCAAAGGAAACAAGTGATGCGTTATAACTGTCTTATTTATTACATACAAATAACTTATATACTAACCTAGGGGCGAGGTGCGTCACACACTACACCTCCCTCGTTTTTTTTAGAGCGTGTTTTTTTGGTAGTTGGGTTTTAGTTTTTAAACTTTACTTTTTTATTCTCCCAGGTGGAATCCGAAGAGTGCGACACGAAAATGCACGTGCTCCACGTAGTGTCGTACATCATGGAGCGCTGCGGCGCGACGGTGGCGCGCGGCGGCGGCGCGGGCGCGCTGTTCGCGTACCTGCCGCAGCTGTGGAGCCACGCCGCCTCCGCCGCGCACAACATGCTGCGCGCCGCCGCGCTCGCCGCCATAGTGCACTTGCTGAAGGTGCGTCCCTACCATGCTTCGGCATAGATAGTAAGCGGCGGCGGCGCGGGCGCGCTGTTCGCGTACCTGCCGCAGCTGTGGAGCCACGCCGCCTCCGCCGCGCACAACATGCTGCGCGCCGCCGCGCTCGCCGCCATAGTGCACTTGCTGAAGGTGCGTCCCTACCATGCTTCGGCATAGATAGTAAGCGGCGGCGGCGCGGGCGCGCTGTTCGCGTACCTGCCGCAGCTGTGGAGCCACGCCGCCTCCGCCGCGCACAACATGCTGCGCGCCGCCGCGCTCGCCGCCATAGTGCACTTGCTGAAGGTGCGTCCCTACCATGCTTCGGCATAGATAGTAAGCGGCGGCGGCGCGGGCGCGCTGTTCGCGTACCTGCCGCAGCTGTGGAGCGCCACGCCGCCTCCGCCGCGCACAACATGCTGCGCGCCGCCGCGCTCGCCGCCATAGTGCACTTGCTGAAGGTGCGTCCCTACCATGCTTCGGCATAGATAGTAAGCGGCGGCGGCGCGGGCGCGCTGTTCGCGTACCTGCCGCAGCTGTGGAGCCACGCCGCCTCCGCCGCGCACAACATGCTGCGCGCCGCCGCGCTCGCCGCCATAGTGCACTTGCTGAAGGTGCGTCCCTACCATGCTTCGGCATAGATAGTAAGCGGCGGCGGCGCGGGCGCGCTGTTCGCGTACCTGCCGCAGCTGTGGAGCCACGCCGCCTCCGCCGCGCACAACATGCTGCGCGCCGCCGCGCTCGCCGCCATAGTGCACTTGCTGAAGGTGCGTCCCTACCATGCTTCGGCATAGATAGTAAGCGGCGGCGGCGCGGGCGCGCTGTTCGCGTACCTGCCGCAGCTGTGGAGCCACGCCGCCTCCGCCGCGCACAACATGCTGCGCGCCGCCGCGCTCGCCGCCATAGTGCACTTGCTGAAGGTGCGTCCCTACCATGCTTCGGCATAGATAGTAAGCGGCGGCGGCGCGGGCGCGCTGTTCGCGTACCTGCCGCAGCTGTGGAGCCACGCCGCCTCCGCCGCGCACAACATGCTGCGCGCCGCCGCGCTCGCCGCCATAGTGCACTTGCTGAAGGTGCGTCCCTACCATGCTTCGGCATAGATAGTAAGCGGCGGCGGCGCGGGCGCGCTGTTCGCGTACCTGCCGCAGCTGTGGAGCCACGCCGCCTCCGCCGCGCACAACATGCTGCGCGCCGCCGCGCTCGCCGCCATAGTGCACTTGCTGAAGGTGCGTCCCTACCATGCTTCGGCATAGATAGTAAGCGGCGGCGGCGCGGGCGCGCTGTTCGCGTACCTGCCGCAGCTGTGGAGCCACGCCGCCTCCGCCGCGCACAACATGCTGCGCGCCGCCGCGCTCGCCGCCATAGTGCACTTGCTGAAGGTGCGTCCCTACCATGCTTCGGCATAGATAGTAAGCGGCGGCGGCGCGGGCGCGCTGTTCGCGTACCTGCCGCAGCTGTGGAGCCACGCCGCCTCCGCCGCGCACAACATGCTGCGCGCCGCCGCGCTCGCCGCCATAGTGCACTTGCTGAAGGTGCGTCCCTACCATGCTTCGGCATAGATAGTAAGCGGCGGCGGCGCGGGCGCGCTGTTCGCGTACCTGCCGCAGCTGTGGAGCCACGCCGCCTCCGCCGCGCACAACATGCTGCGCGCCGCCGCGCTCGCCGCCATAGTGCACTTGCTGAAGGTGCGTCCCTACCATGCTTCGGCATAGATAGTAAGCGGCGGCGGCGCGGGCGCGCTGTTCGCGTACCTGCCGCAGCTGTGGAGCCACGCCGCCTCCGCCGCGCACAACATGCTGCGCGCCGCCGCGCTCGCCGCCATAGTGCACTTGCTGAAGGTGCGTCCCTACCATGCTTCGGCATAGATAGTAAGCGGCGGCGGCGCGGGCGCGCTGTTCGCGTACCTGCCGCAGCTGTGGAGCCACGCCGCCTCCGCCGCGCACAACATGCTGCGCGCCGCCGCGCTCGCCGCCATAGTGCACTTGCTGAAGGTGCGTCCCTACCATGCTTCGGCATAGATAGTAAGCGGCGGCGGCGCGGGCGCGCTGTTCGCGTACCTGCCGCAGCTGTGGAGCCACGCCGCCTCCGCCGCGCACAACATGCTGCGCGCCGCCGCGCTCGCCGCCATAGTGCACTTGCTGAAGGTGCGTCCCTACCATGCTTCGGCATAGATAGTAAGCGGCGGCGGCGCGGGCGCGCTGTTCGCGTACCTGCCGCAGCTGTGTCCCTACCATGCTTTGGCCCAGATAGAGACCGGCAAAGGGACATGAAAGTCACTATTTCTTAGACTCAGGTCAAAAAAACTCGCAGCGACCCCCTTGGGGTCGCTTGCGTAAACATTATTAATGCGATCCATCAAAATATAATTTTCAATGTCTTACTACCATAGTGCACTCGCTGAAAGTACGTTAATTACAAGTCACTAATGGAGGATTCTTTTCGGTTGCCACTGAAAACCTGGCAACTTTTTGGTAGTTCAAGGTGACCAAAGCGGCTGACTAATGCCTCACATGTGTGTCGTTAGCGTCATTCTTGAATTGTGACCCAAGGGCTATCGCGGCCCTTACAGAAATTCGCAGCGACACCTTAAGAGGTCGCTAGCGTCATTCTTAAATCATCTATAATCATCATCATCCCTGTGTGAGTGTATTGGTAATTTGTAGCGACTGGTCTGCTTCGGTTTACCTTATAATATTTATTATATTATTATTTCATTTATTTTATTTGGTTTTACAATTAAACTGCATGGCTTGGTATGATGATGACTCAACATTGTATGAATGTTTGGCGATTAAAAAGAGTAACTGTCGAGTTTCTTTCCGGATCTTCTCAACCAGAAACAACTTCTCAACCTTTATTTATCACCCCGTCTCCCTCCCAGGCCCTCGGCGAGTGTGCGCCCAACATCCGACCGTGGATCCTGAGCGTGGTGAACGAGTCCACGAGCCTGTCGGAGCCGGCGCACGTGTACCTGCTGGAAGACGCGCTGGAGCTGTGGCTCGCCATACTGGAGACCTCGCAGGTGGCGGACCCAGCGATACTGCAATTGGCTGATAACTTGTACCCAATATTAGGTGAGTGTTTTTTAAAAGACGGAATAACAGAGGATACCGGAGGCCCAACCCGGGGAAAAGAGGGGTTTAAAGGTTTAAAGGTTGGCGCACTGCTGACTCCACTGGTGTCGCGGGTGTCTATGATAAAAGATACAAAATTCTTTATTCAATTTAAATCCACACAGAACAGTTATGAATGTCAAAATAGGTACATAATATCTACCGCTGGTCCTGAATGTCGATTTCTACTGAGAAGACACCAGCAAGAAACTTAGTAGTTTCTCTTTTCAAATATTGATGATGTTACAGAGTTTCAATTGAGAAGAGAAAAAAAATACAACTATGAAAGTTAATAGACTAATATAAATAACAACTCAAAAGATTAATCAATTAACACGACCAAGAATCCTTATCATTTAATTAGTCTTGTACACTATAGTAACCTTTCTTCATTAGGCAGGGCAATATGAGACTTAAACTTATCCAGAGATAGTTTAATGACATTTTGTGGTAGTTTATTAAATATCTTAATAATTAAGCCAACTAATGAATTACCGATTTTATGAAGTCTGAGGACCGGGACGGCAAGCCTATGTTTATTTCTGGTGTTAAGACTATGACTATCGGACTTTCTTGGAAAAGTATGCAAGTTCTTAAGTACATACATAATGCAGTCGAGGATAAATTGGGCGGCGACAATCGCTTACCATTAAACGATCCGTTTGCTCGTCTGCCTCCATCACATATAGAATAAACTTAATTCAACGCGTATAATCTTGTCTTCTTTTCATTATTTAAAATGTATTATCACGAATAACTTTTTTACTTTTCTGAGTTTCTTGCTGGTGTCTTCTCAGTAGAAATCGACATTCCGAACCAGCGGTAGATGATAATACCTAGGTATAGGTGTACCTATATTGACATTCATAAGTGTTCTGTATGGACCTAAATTGAATAAAGACAAATTAATAAGGCTTTTGCTCACGTTTAATAAAAAAAAGGTAAAATCTCTGATCATAAAATGACAAGACAAAATAATGACAGTGACAGTAAGTAACTTAAAGTCACCTAAACTTTTTATTGGACATATAGCACCGACATCACAATACGTTGAGCCTCAGGACTACGTCACTTCCGGCATATTAATTGATAATTTAAAAAATAACTATTTTAATAAAAACACACATCTAATGATAACTAAAAATGTATCATCTTTTATTTCTTTCTTTATTCGAAAAGCATATAAAAATGCTAATATTTTTTTTTGTCGTATTGTCCATTTCATCGCTCAAATGCCTTTTCAGTTTAGCTGTGAGCCTTTTTGTTGTCTATGGATTTTGCTATCATCATCATCATCATCATCAGCCCATTTAAGTCCCCACTGCTGGGCCACGAGCCTCCCTCAATCACATGAGAGTAATTGCCATACTCACCACGCTTGGCAGACGGGTTGGCGAGGGTTTTGATATAAATACAGAGATTTCCTTCTCTGGGTGCTGATGATCATGCCAGCAGCTTTACCTTAGTCGCCTTTTACGACACCTCGGTAAGAGTGAGGGTGGCCTATTCTACTCTGCCGGGGCCACACGGCAATGCTATTTTGCTATGATAGAATTTTATTAGGCTTAACTACCTCGCTAGCCTAATATGCGTGATGACAAACCCGAAGTGTGTTCGAAAAATTCGAAACACACTTTTTAATTTTATAAAATTTTAATAATATAGAATTTTCTTCTTTATAAATAGTACAGTACAGTTCGACCGTGGGAGAGCCACGCTAGCTGGTATTCTGTGAGGTATCACTCATTTATACCGAAGCATGAATGAGTGATACCTCACAGAAAACCGGCGTGAAGCAGCACTGTTCTGTGTTTCGCTGCGTGAGTGAGGGTACCGAAGATCCGAGGGAAAAGGGGGTTTAAAGGTTGGCACCGCACTTGTGACTTCAGTGGTGTCACGGGTGTCTATAGGTGGAGGCAATCGCTTACCATCAGGCTATCTGTCTGCTCGTCTGCCACCTATCACATAAAAAATGTACAGATTTTGAACTTTGCCAACAGAACAATCATCGGAACACCTCCGCATCGTAGTCTACATAATGCAAGCGTACACCCTGCTGTGTCCCGAGGAATTCCTCTCGAACGCCGGCGGGAAGTGCATGGCTTTGTTGGATGACATGCTAGCAGACATGCGCACTGAAGGCGTCATCACAGTGCTGAAGATGGCTGAAGTGTGCCTGAGCGTACCCTTCCCGGAGCGGAACCGGTTGCTTCCAATGAAAGTTATCTGGCCGGTCCTGATTAGGGTTATACAGTAAGTTTCACATTTCTATATAGGCCGAAACGGTTCAGCACCTTCCCACGAGGTGGAAGAGGTCCAAACGCGAGTCGATTGCTACAGTCTGTTCCAATGGACAACATTTCATATTTTTAACATGTCCATATTGTTTTTTTATATGAAAATAGACATAAAATTAACATACCCACATTTTTTCTTTTTTCAAAATTTGTCCATTTTCATGCATAAAATAATGATTGAAATTCTTTATATTCTAAATAGACGTAAGTGCCAAATGACGTCATCGGACGGCTGAATACAGCGATATTCCTTTGCTTTTCATTGTTTTAATAAAAAAAAGGTACTACTGTCAAAGGTAAACAATACTAGTGTCAACATTGTCAACGTCATTCATTCATTCAACGTTGACAAGTTGTCTTTTTTTTTGACAGTTGCATGTCATGGGTTTGGCATTTCGTAAATTTAAAACTATAATGTGCTAAGCAAAGAAATATTTTACATTCTGCCGTCCGATGACGTCATCTTACGTTTTTTAGTTTTTAATTTTTTTCTCAGTAAATAAGCAATATAAAAAATGAATAAATATATATTCGAGCAGCGGAAAAGTAAATAAAGAATTGGTATTTTTTGTTTCAGAGCTTAGCAATTTTGAAATGTTGTCCATTATGAAGTCCTTTTTGACATTTCGAAGAACGTAACTCTGCACGTTTCATATAAATCCGTTTGAATATCACTTTTTGTACTTTGCAGTAAATCGTCATTTGAAAAATATAAAATTGTACAAAAACACCCTACGAGTACAATTAATTCACAAGCCAAATCAACATATTGTTTTTGAATATAATGCTCAAAATAATCTAAACCTCATTAAACCGATTTTCGCGAATGAAAATTTATCTGGCGGCAATGGGGCTGCTTATAGCTGAAATAACTTTGATGTATTTTACAATAAAAAGTACAGTTATTCGTACAGTTATACAGTTATTACAGTATATATAAGTAATATTGAAACTCTCAATCATAGATTCAATATATAATAATGACATTTATGACTTTGAGTTGAAATAAATGAATTCTATCTATCTAAACTGTTAAAATAACAAAATAAATTAACTTGATCTGAACATTGCAGCCGTGTTATCCCCGGCAGAGTAGAATAGACCACCCTCACTCTTACCGAGGTGTCGTAAAAGGCGACTAAGGTAAAGCCGCTGGCATGATCATCAGCACCCAGAGAAGGAAAACTCTGCATTTATATCAAAACCCTCGCCAACCCGTCTGCCAAGCGTGGTGAGTATGGCAATTACCCCTCATGTGATTGAGGGAGGCCCGTGCCCCAGCAGTGGGGACTTAAATGGGCTGATGATGAACATTGAACGTAGGCTCACAACATGCGACAAGTATCGGGTTAGGCACATACGTGACGCCTACGATATGTAAAAAGTTAGTTGACGAACGGCGCCGATGGGGATAACACCATTTGTATTCTTTTCCGGATAATTTTATTTACATTTTTCGTTCGGACACTTTTCACGTCATTCTATATCTATAACTATACTAAACATCCAACCGTGTATTTCTTTTTCGATAAAAAACGAGATTGAAAGTTGACCTTAGTTGTTGAAAGTTAATTCGATTAAAATTGGTAACAAATTGAGAATCGATCATAAATAAATAATAATAAATATTTCACAACATCACATACATTGATCTGACTCCGATATAGGTAGCTCAAGCACCTGTGTTACGGATATCAGAATCAACAGTGGGATTACAAATATATACATATAATACTTTTCTTTTGTAGATACATACAGACCAATACAAACATATATGTTAATGCACACAAATGTTTGTTCTGTGCGGGGATCCAACCCGCAACCCTTGCACCAGAGGCAGCGTTTTCTACCACTGTTCCAAATGGGTCGTCAAAATCGATGCCGCTGAGTATCGATTTCTAAGTGTACTTCATTAGTACTGAACTATTATCATCTGTCAAAAAGATTCATAATTTGAATATACTATAACTAACGTGCCTGCTAACTTCCGCTAAATACGACGGCCACTCGGCGGTTGCGCTTTATTCGGTTGTCATACGGTCGGGCGTGATCGGCCGCGCTCGTAGACGGTCGGTTATGCTGAGATGCGGCTGGGCAGGAGTCGCTCAGGGAGGCGTTCTTGCTACAACTGTTTTTTTAATATGATGGCCTGATCGCAACCGATTGCCGCCTCCCATGGACACCTGCAATACCAGTGGAGTCACAAGGTCTGTTATCTCTCTGTCTGATCTGTTGGTCTGCCGCTAATTGGATTGGATTCAGTGTTGCCAACTTAGCCCAAACGGGCCTAGATCAAGCCTTTTTTTGATAGATAACGAATGATTTAGCCCCTAGCCCAATTTCTAGCCCCAAAATTATTATAAAATTTGTATTGAGCAAGGCTGTCCCTGATGAAATAGACAGGTTTCAGTCACAACCATCAACGTCGTAAGCACAAACAGAGATAAAACATAGAGTCTGGTAATAATAGCTGGAGATAAAATCTTGTGTGGCGATGAATCCTTTGATGAGGACTTAGACATTTGAGCTGTTTTTTTTATTAAGGCGATACTGCGACGATACTTGCGCCGCCAAGTGATTTATATTGACTGTGCTGAATAGGAGATTTTTTTTTTAAAGTGAGCATCGTCATCGTCAGCCCATTAAAGTCCCCACTGCTGGGCCACGGGCCCCCCTCAATCACATGAGGGGTAATTGCCATACTCACCACGCTTGGCAGATGGGTTGGCGAGGGTTTAGTTAGATATAAATGCAGAGTTTTCCTTCTCTGGGTGCTGATGATCATGCCAGCAGCTTTACCTTAGTCGCCTTTTACGACACCTCGGTAAGAGTGAGGGTGGCCTATTCTAATCTGCCGGGGACCACACCGCAAATACATGATATAACGATTAATTAAAAAAAAACATATTTGATTGAGAGCAACAAGTACTTTAAGGAATTAATTTCCAATTTTTGAGACAAACTTATGTAAGTAGTAATTTCTTCCTGTAAGTAAGGTTAACTTTGATAACTGCTAAAAGTGGCCACTTTTAACAAATATAGAGTTTATTGTTACTTTACATTAGTGGGTCGCAAAAAACCTCACATCTACCTCAGCATATTCATCTCCGTGACATCCAACTCTTGCTTGTGACGCTCAAGTGACATTCAAAATAAATAAATAAGTACAGACTAAACTGACCGCGAGAGTGGAGACCGCGTCTTGGCAAACGTAATGTAGGGCGCCCTCTGGCTAGGTGGGGAACGATCTGCGCAGGATGGCTGGCAAGAGCTGGATGTGAGAAGCCATGGATAGATCACGGTGGCGAATAATTGGAGAGGCCCACGTCCAGCAGTGGACTGCGATAGGCTGATGATGATGATGATGATGAGACTAAACTAGCGAACTTTATTAACCCTTGTTTCAGCTTACTCCTGGAAGACGACGACCTCCCCATGGTGAGATCGGTGCAGCTCTGCCTAGTCTCCCGGGTCATTCTGATCTCCTCAGATCTGTTCTACAAGGCCATACAAGAGGCCTCCGTCGGAATGGTGGAGTACGATTCGGACCCAGCGAAAGTCCTGGAAAGGTTAGTAAAAATCATACTGACATTTATAATCAACCAGCTTTCGCCCGCGGCGTTTCCTTCGTAGTATTCGTTTTTGTTTATAGATAGAGATACACTTTATTGCACTAAATTTACAGATCGTAGTCTATAGTATTATACTACTACAATGTCTTACCTCACGGGAAAAGGATAAAAATCCTATATCCTCCTTTGGTGGCTTCATTTAAAGCCGTCCCGTAACGAACGAGAATATACCTGTTGCATCCAAACAAAGAAGATACACAGCGCGTGTGAAAGACCCTCTCTTTCACTCCGATTCGGTCGTAACGTCTGCTTTAAATTAGGCCCTCTGGTTCTAAGCTACCTCTCCAACAATTTTCAGCCAAATCGGTCGAGCCGTTCTAGTGTTATTAATAGTGTGACTAACACGACTTTCGTTTATAAATATAGATAGATTAAATAACGGGCATTTAGTTCCGTGATTCGCCGTGGGACTTATTTCGTGGAGCGGAGCTACTGTCCTGTGGGGACCTTAGTAAAGTATCAGCCTATAAACTGTCCCACTGCAGGGCAAAGGCCTCTATCATAGAAATCAAGTCATCGCTACTATGGTGGGATCAGTGTTAATCACCACGTTTGCCAAATGCAGATTGGTGATTAGGCATGTCGATTCATTTTAAAAAATATCGATCTCCGATTCGATTCAAATCGGCCATACTAGAATCGATTCTTGTTTAAATCGAGCATTTAAAGATCGATTTTCGATTAATCGAGCCAATTTCAAACATAACTAATTGCCTAATAAAGATTTCTCAATAAATTGATTACAATCAATCTAATCACTTACAATTTTTCAAATTGGATTAAATGCTATATGAACACGATATAATTTATTTCATTACTATAAATTTTTACAGTAGAAATAATATTTATCCACACTATATTTTTTGATAAATAAACTCACTCACAAGAATGTTAAGAATAAATAGGTAGGTTAGGTTTGACAACTTTGACAGCTGGATAGAAAAATAAAATGTTTTTTTTTTTAACTCAAGTAACGCCACCTTTGGAAGCATTCATAAATATTTACTCTATGACGCGTTCAAATTATTGACCAAGTAAGTACTACCAGTTGCTTTTGCGTCCGACAACAGCGACAAATTAAAAAAACGAGGAAGATTATCATCGCTAGTTCTTTGAATGGATCGGTCCGATTCGGGAGGTTTATGAATCGATTCATTGAATCGACGTAGGGTTCAAAATCGATCTGAAAAATCGATGATATTACTCTAAATAATCGATTTTTCGATTAATCGATTTTAAATCGACATGCCTATTGGTGATCACAATCCCGAGCTATTCGAAACATACCTTTGCTCGACCCGGGAATCGAACCCAGGGCCCCGAGATCACGGCCCGGTACTTAAACCACTAGACCAATTATTTAAATATGAATATATGAATTATGTAACTTTTAAACCTAGCATGCTTTTGCTAGGCCTAATATTATGCAACTCCTTTATTTTAAGGTGACGGGTAAGGCACGCTAGCGACGCAATTTGATTTAAATTGTTAGCATCTAAACCAGATATCTTTTTAACAATTTCGAAGTTTGAGCATATCGAAAATGACTTATACTATTTATTCAATACTTTTAATTATTTTTTTGGTCTGCTTCCTACTCGAAATATGAATTTCCGCCAAAAAAGGCCACTTACGGCGTTAATGCAAATTTCGAGTGCAAAAACGGATCGAAAAGTTAATTAAAAGTATTAAATTAATATTATTTCCGAGAGGCTCGACCTTTGATATTGTTAAAAAGATATCCGGTTTAGTTGCTATCAATTTAAATCGATTGGCGTCGCTAGTTAGGACCACCCGTCGCCTTAACATATGTATGTATCTAAAATTCTAAATATGTTATGCGAGTAAAGTATCAGCCTATAACTTTACTTGCATAAAAAATAGGTACAAACTGTGCGGATAAAGAATGGGATCAGAAATGGCGGCGCATCTATTCACTTCTTGCTCGCACACTATTTGCGTCGCTGCTATAAACGCAAAGACGCAAATAGTGTGCGAGCGAGAAGTGAATAGATGCGCCGCCATTTCTGATCCCATTCTTTATCCGCACAGGTTGTATGTTAATGCGAGTAAATAATTTTTATTTAAGGTTCCTGCACGTTTGGACGGAGAGAATGCACCTGGTCACGCAGGTTGAGAGGTGGAAAGTAGTTGGTGAGTGGTCTTTGTTCTGATCTATTCGCACCAAAAATATAAATGCTAAATGAGAGCCAAGTTCAATATGACGCCCATGGACACTTGCAATACCGGAGGAGTCACGTTACGTCACGGCTTACTTACTAACGACTTACTTAATTTAAACATAACAGATAGATGTTAACTGTCATAACGATTTATTATTATTACTTTTGACATCTAACCCCAAATTAAACAGATTTTTTTAACATTTAACATCTAAAGAACTATTGAACGCCAAATTCGACATAATTATCGTCAAGGTGACGGGTAGGGCACAATAGCGACGCCAATCAATTTTTATTTTTAGCTACTAATCCGGATCTATTCGGGGTTACAATCTCTCGGCAAACACCTATACTATTTATTTAATACTAATAGTTAACTGTTTGGTCTGCATTTGCACTCGAATTTTGGATTCATTCAGGATACCTATTATGTGGTTTTCGGGATGTAAACGATAAAAAAATAAGGTTTATACGAGACTGAATTTATTTACACTAAAAATATGTCTACTTAATCACCAGGTTTGGGACTGGCAGCTTTACTGACGACGCAGAACCCGACCGTCTTGCAACAGTTCTCGGCGATACTGATCAATTTGACGGAGGTGTTACACGACGTTATGAAGACAGAGGATAATGGCACTTATGTCGAGTGAGTTAAGGTTCACATTAATGATTGTCTAGGGCAGCTTTACTCGTGTGTAATTTCCGGTTTCGTCCAAAGCTGTCGCTTTAGAGCTACAAGTTTAAATGTTTTGTCTATGCAAAGGGTTTTGCTATCAATAGTTTGTGCAAATTGTATGGATTATTCTTTGGTACAATATTTTTTATACTTTTGAAAGATTTTTTAATGCTAATAAAATTAGCTAGACGTTATTATGTTTGATTGAAAATGTTTGCTATTGGTACTTATTTACTTATATTTTGATGAAATATCTATATTTTTTTACCATCCCGAGATGAGTCAAATACCCTATTCTTATCGATTAGAAGTGATTTTTAAAAAGGAAACGCAATAAATCCTACCAACGTTTTAATTTTTATATAACATGGAATGCTAATTAAATATCGACCCTATCGACACTTACAGGTTACTGGGCGTCACATGAATACCTTCATACTTATTCCACATATGTAATTGTTTTGTAATGTGACTCGCAATAAACGTATTGAATTGAATTAAATTAAATACGTCCGTCCCGTCCGAGCGCTCGCAGCAAAGTGATTTGGCAATGGCGTGATCTGACCTCTTGCGTCACTGCCTGGAGGTGCTATTGTTAGGGGAATTCCCTAAGAATAGCGTCACTGCCTGAAGGCCCCATTGGTAGGGGAATTCCCTAAGACTTGCTTCACTGCCTGGAGGAGCCATTGGTAGGGAAATTCCCTAAGGCTATAAATGAATAAAATAAATAAATATTTCACAACATCACATACATTGACCTGACTCCGAGATAGGTAGCTCAAGCACCTGTGTTACGGATATCAGAACCAACAGCCTGATTACAAATATATACGTTTAATACTTTTCTTTTGTAAATACATACTTTTAATACATACTTTTAATGTCTGTTTGTATTGGTCTGGATGTTTCCAGACCAATACAAACAGACATGTTCATGCACACAATAGGGTACTTGACTAAGCTCGAGATTTTACAAAATATTAAGCAAAAAATCTCAATTAAAAATATAACATCTAGAAGGTTTTATGGTCATTCAAAGATTCATGGGCAAGTCTATTTTAAAAGTATGAAATTATTAAAAAAATATTATACCATTGAATAACCCATACAATTCACACCAACTATTATAATAGAACCCTTGACATAAACGAAATTGTTATAGCTACCAAACAGAATTCAAAAGAAATCCATACAAAATACTTGCCTGTGACGTCACATGCTACTCACCATTTGTATGGAGCATTTTGGGTTTACCCAAAATAATGTGATTTTAAAGTTGTGATATCTCAGGTAGTTTAAATGAGAATCAAGTAATTCTTTCAACGATGTTTCTATAACTGAGAGGTCTTTTGATTACAAAAATCACCGCAGACGTGTGGTCTCAGTCTTCTACCGGATTCATTTCGGAGAGTGTGCGGAGGTTCTGCATAATTTGATCCCCCCTAGCCAATTCTACCACCGGACAACAAGGCGCGGCGAGGGGTTTCATCCATACGTTATTGGCTTGCCCCTTATCCGCACGAAGCGATTTGCTTCCACGTTTATAATGCGGACAGCTAAGGAATGGAACTCCTTGCCAAGGTCTGTTTTTCCGGACCACTACAATCTGGACATCTTTAAGGCAAGAGTGACTAGGCATCTTCTAAGCAAACGCGTTACATCCTAGACCTCATCGTCACTTTCCATCAGGTGAGATTGTGGTCAAGCGTTAGCCTTCATTTTATAAGAAAAAAAATATAGTCAAGCATTAGGCACGTTTGCCTAATGCGGTAGTTGACAATTTTTTTCTTGTTGGGTGTTTGGTGTTTAAGCCTAATCCCTATTATAATAGCGATAACTTGATTTCTGTGATGGAGACTTTTGCCCTGCAGTGGGAAAGTATATTGGCTGATAATAAGGCGTACTAAGCGAGGGCGATGGTAGCTTCTATGGATACGAATGCGCTTTCCACGCAGGTGGTCGAGGTTCTAATTTCGAGCATGCATCAATGGTTTTTTCAAATTTATGTGCGTATTTCTACCGTTACTATCTGTTAGGCGGTGAGGGAAAACATCGTGAGGAAACCTGCACGTTTCGGAAAAAGTTTCTGAAACGTGTAACCATCAGTTGGTCTAGTTCCCCTGTTAAAGGGTTGCGAAGGTCAGACGGCAGTCGCTTCATTGTAATTACCAGACCCCCCCAATCCTGAATCATGGTCTAAGCGTACCCCGGGCTCCAAAGCGACAGCTTTGGGCGCAACCGGGAATTACACGCTAAGATAAAGACTAAGGCGTACTAAGTAACTACCGTATTGTTAGTATTATTGTGAATACCCTTACCATGAGTTTGAAAAACTGTTCTCGCTATCGAAAACTATCGCTTTGTTACTTTCATTGTGGTGCATGTGAAAGAGACAGAGCAATTGTTTTCGATAAAAAAAGTAAAGTATCAGCCTATAAACTGTCCCACTGCAGGGCAAAGGCCTCCATCATAGAAATCAAGTCATCGCTACTATGATGGGATTAGGCTTAATCACCACGCTTGCCAAATGCGGATTGGTGATCACAAACCCGAGTTATGTTCGAAAAATTCGAAACATATTTTTCGCTCGATCCGGGAATCGAGCCCAGGACCCCGAGATCACGGCCCGGTACTTAAACCACTAGACCAAAAGGAGCTCTATTTTTGATTCACTCGTATGACTTAGCGTCGTCGCATGCGACGTAAGTCACATTCGCCTTCTAAGTCGCATGAAGCCGATTTTCCCTATTTTTGAATCATTCGATTTCGATGTTTGCCAATATAATACGATAAATTGATATTCTAACCCTTCCATGCAGAATTTTATAAAAACCGGTAACTTTCGCATTGCAAACGGAACGCAAAAACCATAGATTATTGGCTGAATACGAAAATCTTTGCTTTTTTGTCTAAAAAAACTATGAATGTCACCTGTCAAAATCAGTCAAATCAAAGTTTAGAAATTTATAATATTTTGTTTATGCTTGTTGTTATTGACAACTATTTTGACGTTGCTTCTACCGCTCGCTTTAAGTCACTCGACCAACGAGTGGGTGGGGTCACTCGTTGCAGACGAATGATTAAAAAATGCGGAATTTCGTATGTAGAAGGAAAATCAGTAGAAATCGTGCGCTCGTCACGACGCTAAGTCATACGAGTAAATCAAAAATAGGTCTCCAGGGCGTTTTCGATAGCGAGGATAGTATTTGAAACTCATGATAGCCGTGTGGTCCCCGGCAGAGTAGAATATGCCACCCTCACTCTTACCGAGGTGTCGTAAAAGGCGACTAAGGTAAAGCTGCTGGCATGATCATCAGCACCCAGAGAAGGAAAACTCTGCATTTCTAACAAAACCCTCGCCAACTTGTCTGCCAAGCGTGGTGAGTATGGCAATACGGTATACGACATTTTTTTTTTATTTTTGCAATCAAAAGACCTCTCAATGATAGAAACATCGTTGAAAGAATCACTTGATTCTTATTTAAACTACCTGAGATATCACAACTTTAAAATCACATTATTTTGGGCAAACCCAAAACGCTCCATACAAATGGCTACTTAGATGTGACGTCACACTTAAGTATTTTGTATGCATTTCATTTGAATTTTGTATGGTAGCTATATCAAATGTTTCGTTTATATCAATGGTTCTATTATAATAATTGGTGCAAATTGTATGGGTTCTTCAATGGTATAATTATTTTTTAATAATTTCATACTTTTAAAATGGACTTGCCCATGAATCTTTGAATGACCATAAAACCGGCTAGACGTTATATTTTTAATTGAGAATTTTTGCCATTTGCACATATTGACCTATATTTTGATAAAATATTTATATTTTGTAAAATCTTGAGCTTAGTCGTATACCCTATTACTCCTCATGTGATTGAGGGAGGCCCGTGCCCCAGCAGTGGGGACTTAAATGGGCTGATGATGATTTGAAACTCATGGTAAGGCCTCTGTTCACAATGGACAACATTTCAAAATTGCTAAGCTCTGAAACAAAAAATACCATTTCTTTATTTCTTTGCTTAGCACATTATAGTTTTAAATTTACGAAATGCCAAACCCATGACATGCAACTGTCAAAAAAAAGACAACTTGTCAACGTTGAATGTATGAATGACGTTGACAATGTTGACACTAGTATTATTTACCTTTGACAGTAGTACCTTTTTTTTATTAAAACAATGATAAGCAAAGGAATATCGCTGTATTCAGCCGTCCGATGACGTCATTTGGCGCTTACGTCTATTTAGAATATAAAGAATTTTAAAAATTATTTTATGCATGAAAATGGACAAATTTTGAAAAAAGAAAAAATATGGGTCCGTTCATTTTATGTCTATTTTCATATAAAAAAACAATATGGACATGTTAAAAATATGAAATGTTGTCCATTGTCCGCACAGTGGGCTGGTGGCGCCGCCGGGGTCGCGGCCGGCGTCGCCGCTGGAGGGCCGCGGCGGCGCGGCGCAGTGGGGGCGCGCGCCGCCGCCCGACTCGCCGCACGAGCTGCGCCGCCGCCGCCTCGCCGCCGCGCACCCCGCGCACGCCGTCGACCTGCGCGCCGTCACCCATCACCAGGTGAGACTAGATCCGGTTAATATCATTTTAATCTCATTTATCATTTGGAGCCGTGTGGTCCCCGGCAGAGTAGAATAGGCTACCCTCACACTTACCGAGGTGTCGTAAAAGGCGACTAAGGTAAAGCTGCTGGCATGATCATCAGCACCCAGAGAAGGAAAACTCTGCATTTATATCAAAACCCTCGCCAACCCGTCTGCCAAGCGTGGTGAGTATGGCAATTGCCCCTCATTTGATTGAGGAAGGCCCGTGCCCCAGCAGTGGGGACTTAAATGGGCTGATGATGATGAATATCATTTTGGATATTAATCGATTAATACTCGATTAATAATCGATTAATAATCGATTAATAATCGATTGATAATCGATTAATAATCGATTGATAATCGATTAATAATCGATTGATAATCGATTAATAATCGAGTAATAATCGATTACTAAACATCCTCGGCCTCCTACAAGGTGGACCGACGATCTGGTGAAGATCGCGGGAATCCATTGGATGCGGGAGGCACAGGACCGATCTGTGTGGAAAACATTGGGGGAGGCCTATGTCCAGCAGTGGACGTCCATTGGCTGAAATGATGATGATGATGATGAATAATCGATTAATAATTCGAAACAGTGGAATCAGCTGCATGAGGAGGTGTTCCCTAGAGGCTACAATTTGGGGGTTTTCAAAGCGCGAGTGAATAGGTATCTTCTAGGTAATCGTGCTACATCTAAGACCATATTATCACTTACCATCAGGTGGAATATGGTCAAACGCTTACCTATCTACAGTAATAAAAAAAAAAAAATAATAGCAGTTAAGGTGACGGGTAGGGCACACTAGCGACGCCAATTTAGCTACTAAACCGGATCTATTTTAAACAATTTCGGGGTAACAACCTCTCGGCAAACACTTATACTTATTAAATAACCATGCACAAATAAGAACCCAACATTTGTACGCGAAAAATTGATTCCCGTTAAAAGAGGCCGCTTTTGGCGGTATTAAATTTTTCGCGTACAAAAACGGACCCAAAATTTGTGCATGGTTATTTAATAAATAGTATAAGTGTTTGCCGAGAGGTTGTAACCGAACCGAAATTGTTTAAAATAGATCCGGTTTAGTAGCTAACAATTAAAAACGAATGGTTTCGCTAGTTAGGGTTACCCGTCGCCTTAATAGCCATTATCATCCGTTAACAGCCATTTCTGGTTGACAACCCTGCTGTTAACTCCATACGATCTCACACGACGAAAACCTGAATAAAACAATGTGCCACCAAACGATAAGGCTAGAGCGATGAAGTCCTTAATGGTGCGAGTGAGAAAAACGCGTCGCATCGTCGAGTATGTCTGGGGATTTCCGCACCTAACATTTAAGAACACGTATTAATGTCGAGTCGGCCTATTCATCATATAAAATACTTAACATTCCAGTTGGAGACCCTCAAAAGCCAAGTTGGCCCGGAAACGTTCGAGCGACTCATTCAGACCATCGATCAGGAGACGCTGAGCCAAATCAGGGAGTACATACCACTTTGAACTCTATCTTGTAGGCATTAGGGCGAGGTTCGACTGTTGGCGGGAAAGTGACCTTATAGGGTGCGTTCTTGACGGCAACTAGTGAGACTACACTGGAGCAGCATTTGTCTTAGGGTCCAGACCATTCGATGTATCGAGTCAACGATCGATGGTAGAACGGATTAAGTTGTTCTGGTTTATTCACAGTTCTTGTATCCATCATTAGAATCATTGTAGAAAGTTAGTCGACGTATGTAGATCGATAGTTTCTACCATACTGATCGATCGATTATTGGATGATTGCCAATGATCGGAGTAGATAAAGCTATTTGGGTTCATTGACCGCAAACATAGATGTTAATATGGACATGCCCCGGGATTCTGATTATGATCCCGGGATTAATATAAATATTTTTTTATTTTAAAGTTAAATATTTAACGCGTTTTAATCATGAAAGGGCTTATCCATAACCGTTCGATACCATCATATTTAACTTACATTTTGTTCCTTTCGAAATTTCGAAGAACAATAGAACTTTTTTAAATTAATATGGTATAACAAAGCGTTTGTGAATAAGTTCGGAAGGTTGATATTAATGATCGTATGTATAAACGAAAATAACTGTTAATAGTATAAGTCTTTAATCCCGGGATTCCCGGGATTCCAGGCATGTCCATATTATTTGAAAAAATCGTAAGTACCAATAGCTCTACCTACTCCGATCATTGATGATGGCAGAAGGGAATATTCGACGTCGATCGATAGTTTCTACCACAATGATCGATCGATTATTAAAATCGGTAGAATAAACTAGTGGCACGTCGATTGGTAGTTTCTACCAAACTGATTGATCGATTATAGAATCAGAATCAGAATCGAATATTCGACGTCGATCGTTTCTACCACTTATTATCGAAAAGGTGGTACGATTTTGTCACTATGTCATGCAATTGTATGACGTCAGACAATTTTAAATCATCGAGTAATACTTAATTGGTCGGTTGGTTATCTTTCATCGAACTATTGGAAAATCTGGAAGGCAGCATAATAAGTATAATACAATAGGATGAGGATTAACGACACGACGATAATTTTGAAGTTCATAATGAGCAGTTTTCCAGTAGGTATTTTCGGGTGGTTTCTAAAAGCAACACCAGATGACGCTACTCTCACTATCAATTAAAAGTTCCTTTTTTGTCTATGATAGTTATGAAATATTTGATAAACCAACCATCATCATGACATTTACGGTCCTGCCATATTTAGCTTTATTTTACCCATAAGAAAATGGAGATAAAAAGTAAACAAGTAAAATACATATTTTACTTGTTTATGAAAAGTTTAGTTTTGAATCACTCTCAGTCATTTAAAATGTACATAGCACTAAAAATACACATTAACTGCGAAGTATTAAGATATTTAATGTGAAAAACCTAAAACAATTTTCCCATAAATTAGGGTCCACATGAAACATCATCATACCACACCTAACATTTACCGGGACTGATTGCGCCATCTAGCGAATCACTGAGAAATTTATAAATACCTACTGGAAAACTGCTCATTAGTAAGCTAATTTCACTGACATTTTTATTTCGCTATTTCATCTGTATGTATGTCTACTGCCGCCGAGAACGCGGTCTTATGTCTTAACATACTATTTACTGTACACATGAACTATTGAACTGTTGCATTCATGGCTACAGAAAGTGTACACACGATATAGACCTTATTACATTGACTTAAAGGCCAGAATCTAAGCATTTTTCAATTCACTTATGGTGAATTTACAAGTAGGTTGTGATGTTTTTGACGTATTTTGTTGCATCGTTTTTGTTTTATGGTCGCACACATTTGTATATAGCAGAACTCTTTTATTAATGAAATAAGGTTTATATTTAAAGGTCATTTTTGCAACGTGAATACAATAGAAGTAGTCAATGTACAGTCAATGAATTTTCCGGTGTAACAGCGGCGGTCGACAATCGCTTACATAAGCCGTGGGGCAAGCTCGTTGGGTCGTTGCGAGTGCAAGCGATTATCGCCTGCCGCTGGTATACCGGAAAATTCGTCGACCGTACGTAAGTTGTAATAAAAGAAGAAGACAGAAAAATAACAGTTGACAGTAAAAAGGTCGAATTTTAAGTGGAAGGTAATAATAAATGCGATGTGATTTTGTATTTTAAATTTGTCTTTAATCATGTGTGTGTTACGCCTTTTATCTACAAGCCCAAAGCCTACTCAATATAACCCGCAATAAAAGGAGTACCCACACATACACTGTTGTTTTTACATCGTTTTAATGCTGAAGTTTTCTTAATACGTATCATGAATAAAACCTCAACAGCATGTTAGATTAACAATATAAGCGAAAAAATCAGTTGATATTGCCGAGTGGATATTCTATTTAGTATGAAACCGCATATTTTTTTTACCCGACTACGGCGAAGCAAAATGGAGGGTTATGATTTTGACCTGTATGTATGTATGGTTGTTCATCTGTTCCATCATAACTTCTAAGCTAGTTATCATATTTGAACAAATGAGCTGTCGTTAGAAGCGGCTTGATTGTCTTCTGGTTATAGGCAACATGACGTCACGTTAAATTGACTACAGCCCCCTCTAGGGGACTTAGAGTAAGGAAATAAAAAAAATTTGCTTGACGGTACCGTGTAGGGTATCAAATAAATGAGCTTTTTTAGCACATTTCAAATATGAAATTTTATTGACATAACTAAAAATATGTTAAATAAAAATAAAGTTTAGAAACTAAAACCGGTAGCCGAATTTTAGTTTTTAAACTTTTTCGTTTTTATATTTTTGACTGACCGGATGGCGCAATTGATAGTGACCCTGCCTCTTACGCCAAAGGTCGTGGGTTCGATCCCCACCCTGGACAAACATTCGTGCGATGAACACTTGTGTTTGTTCGGTGTCTGGGCGTAATATATGTATTTAAGTATATATTTGTGTTCCTCTGTTGTCTGATATCTGTAACACAAGTGCTTAAGCTACTTAGTACGGAATCAGGTTAACGTATGAGATGTTGTGAGAATTATTGTTGTTCTAATAAACTAAAAGGGCTTTATTCGCGATACCTATTACAATCCCGAAGTATTAAAACGAAGTAAAAATAAGGTGTATAGAAATATCAGCTACTTCAAATTCTTATTGTTGTATACCTCTTTTGTACGAATACTTACTCAAATTCTTCTTACATTTGACTGCAAATCTAAAATGTTGCTATTTCAGTCATAAAGTCGACTTAGAATGAGAAAGCATGATGGATAACGTTTAAAAATCAGAGTCAAAATGCTTTGGAGTAATCGGTGGTATGTGGGTTTACTTTTAATGCGAGTTATATTAAGGTGACGGGTAGGACACACTAGCGACGCCAATCGATTTTAATTTTTAGCTACTACCTGATCTATTTTAAACAATTCCGGGGTTACAACCTCTCGGCAAACACTTATACTATTTATTAAATAATAAAACTATGGAATCAGCTACCAACGATGATGTTCCCGAACAGATACGACCTGGTGATCTTCAAGAAAAGAGCTTATTCCTCCCTTAAGAGCCGGCAACGCATCTGTGATGCCCCGTGTGTCGCAGATGTCCATGGGCGGCGGTAATTAACTTACCATCAGGTGAGCCGTCTGCTCGTTTGTCTGCCATAATGTAAAAAAAAAAACCATGTACAATTTTTTCGCGTACGCGTTGGACCCAACATTTTTCATGGTTATTTAATAAATAGTATAAGTGTTTGCCGAGAGGTTGTAACCCTAGAATTGATTAAAATAGATCCGGTTTAGTAGCTATAAATTAAAATTGATAGGCGTCGCTAGTGTGCCCTACCCGTCACCTTAAGTTAGCCTTCTGTATCTGATTAGTTTGTGTAATAATATAATTGTAAATGCATTTTCATAATCTATGTTACTTGTTACTATTGTTTATGTAGCAATGACATCAGCTGACCACAATGACTTACGAGTATGTAAAATATAAATACGACAGATAACTGCTAATGTCATTTCTATATTTTTAACAGCGTATTTTGTGAAAATGCAGTTTGTCTAATATAAAAGAGAGAATGAACGTGTATTAAGCACGGAAGTGATAAATTTCTAGATAGCTATTCTCAATTTCGCTTCCGTAAATTATTAGGTATACAGTGCTAATTATATTGTAATCATGTAATTTCGCTAGTTTAAAGGTATTATCGACATATGATACGTTTATCACTTTTTAAGTCTGTAGTTGTGTATACTGTGTATTTGATTTTGTAATGTGAATAACATTATATAAATTATGTATAGTTGGCATAAATTAAGTTATAGTTGGGCCAAAATAATAAGCCAAATTTGACACTTCTACAAAATTCGAAATCGTAACCTTGTAACAACGGTTTTTGAATTTATCAATCTTTCTATGTTACAAAAGCACAATTTCTATTGCAATAAAGACAAAAAAGATAATTTCACGATTTTGTTCCTCTGTTTAACTAAATTAAACTAAATTTATAAACTTATTCAAAATTTACTTTTCTAGAGAAATGAACGTTGGTACAAAGTTGTGTCCATCAACGCATTTTCTTTTTACGTTCTAGGGATGTACCCCAAATAATCGAATTAATACAATGTTAATAGTGTAGGAATATTCAACCATAAATGAAAAGTCACATTCTGACTAAAATAAAACGTATTATTTTCTGGTTTAAAAATATAAAATCATTAATAACTTGGTAAAAAGAAAAACCACGTATGGCTCGCAATGTAACCGCTTTGATTTCAAATAAAAATAAATAAACTCGCCGCGGATCGATATCTAGGATTTGTACCTACTATCATCATTCTTTTCCATAATTTTGATTCAAATTTCTCCAAATAAAAGTTCTCATAACTTCTTTTCTATTATTAAAGTATTCGAATCAAGTTTGTTTGAAGTACATATCGATTATTCACTTTAATCGGATTTTTAGTAGGTCACTTCTCTATGAAGCAAAAATTGAGAAACGACAAATGTGGCTTATTTATTAGTTTGGTTCGACTTTAGTATTTAATATCAATAGGGATAGCGAGTGAAAAATCCGCTAAATGTCGTACTAATAAGTCTTAAGGACCATCTGCAAGCTGATTGGTTATTTTCGAACGTCATTATGTCAAAATGTCAATTTGACGAAACGACCAATCCTGTTGAAGTTGGACTTCAGGCCCAGAGTACGTACTTCAAGCGGATTTTTAATTTGAAACAAATTCCTAGATTCATGAGTTTTTGTGACGTTAGTTTTTATTTTTTTATGATATTGGTGGCAGAAGAGCCGACGGATCACCTGATAGTAAGCGATTACCGCCGTCCATGGACACCTGCAACACCAGTGGTGTCACCAGTGCGCTGCTTACCCCCTTCCCCTGGATTGGGCCTCCGGTATCCTCACTCACGCAGCGAAACAGCGTATGCACTGCTTCACGCCGATTTTCTGTGAGGACGTGGTATTACTCCGGTCGAGCCGGCCTGTTCATGCCGAAGCGTGGCTCTCACACTGTTAGTTCTAGCAAGATAAAGACGTTATCAAAAAGGAGAAAACGTTTTCATATGTCGAAGGTTCCAAAGCCATCATTGTTATTAAAGCATTTAAATTTTAGTTTATTACTAGCAAATAGTTGAACAAAGCTATATAGTGTAGTCATCAGACCATCTAGGTAGGTATCAACCTATGCCTCTAGGTTTACCGACCGGATCAAAATTATCTGGTCGGAATAAAAAGGAATATAGTTGTTGGTAATGTATATCGGTACTAGTTGGGGCGGAAAGGTCCTCGAGTGGAGGCCACGTACCTGAAGTCGCAGGCGTGGCGCCCCCCACTTGGTGGACCGACGATCTGGTGAAAATCGCGGGAATCCATTGGATGCGGGCGGCACAGGACCGATCTGTGTGGAGAACATTGGGGGAGGCCTATGTCCAGCAGTGGACGTCTATTGTCTGAAATGATGATGATGATGAATGTATATCGTAGTCATGTACGAACAACGCATTAAAATTTAAAAGGAGCATATATTTGAAAAATTGCTTTAATCTTGAAGAATGTTACACTTAGGCTGGATTTGACCAATCTTTATCTGTGGATAAATCAATGGTATAACGTCAAATTTGTATAGAATGACAGCGCTGTACCATAGATTTATCATGGGGATAAGATTGGTTGAATCGGCCCTTAAACTCATAAAAACATTTATACTTGTTTCAAAAAGAACTTGCGAATATTGTATGCCCTAAAGTAAAGCAGCTAATTCTTAATAGACTTACCAAATCTTCAAGGATGGTCCAAGCGTACCCGCTCTCGCGAATATACAAATGATTAGCAGGAAAATGACGAAAGGATTAAGAAAGATCATTTAAAGATCATGAGTGATTGATGAATCCTAGTGAAGTCTTCTCAATCTTTAAAGTGAGTTGAAGGCAGTCATTCTCTGACGAGGATTAATAAAAAATCTTTGTTATTCTTACACACGTCTATACCTTTTGTTGATCGAGGTCTGAAACGTGTCTTCGAGTACATATCCATCCGTCTAGCCGCAGATCGTCGCACTTTCATAGTTTTGTATCCTTCTCTTACACATACACTAGTCATTGAAAAAAATAAAGTTTAAAAACTAAAACCCAACTACCAAAAAATACACTATAAAAGGGTAGGCCGTATCGCCGTGGTCGTATGCCACATTGATTTTATTTTATTATTATAATGAAGCTGTTTTGCTACAGTAGGTGGCATACGACTACGGCAATACGGCATAATAATCGGCCGTAGTCGGGTAAAAATAGCGAGAAAGACTAAGAAATGAGATCGTACGCGTCCACACTGCGTATGCGGTCGCATTTCTCGCTCTAGTAAATGACGGGTCTAAGTGATAGAGAAGTAAGTAAGTAAGACATTTATTGACCACTAACACGAACACAATTACAACAAGATGTTTACAATAAGACAGAGAGGAACAAATAATAAGTATGTCACCTGTTGCATAGAAGATTACCAGGAAAAACCAAGTGGTCAATAAGGTCCAACCTCAGCATGTGCTGCAACTGCTTGAAGCCGCTGCAGCGCTGCTTACAGTTTGGACCTTGAGTGACGGGATTAATTGTCTGGTTGCACAAGTGATCGTGTGACAGTCGTAAAACATTCATATAAATAAATAATAAGAATAAAAGAAATAAAAACTAAACAAAGAAGAACTAAATAGACAAGGTTAGAAGTATAGGAAGTGCGGTGGGGCGGTAGGCTCAACCCGAAACCAACCAACCTATAAAGAAATAGAGCTGTTTCTGCAACTATCTCTATTTGCGTAAATGACAACTGTCATGTGGTTCTGGTATATCAGTATATGTATCCTTAACCAGTGTGAAGGAATTTTCCAACGAAATTAGACTATGTTAAGTCATTGAACGGTGACGTGTTCGATATTTTAGTCATTATATGCTTTCGCACTGCAAATTTCACTATTCGACTTTAGTAACTACTAATAGTGCTTTGTAAATGCCAAATTAGTAATTTAATAAAACGTTACTAATAGTTACTAATTAGTAACACTGTATTACTTAATAGTAATACACTAGACTCTCGGCGAATTTCTGGCCATTGCAGTTATTTTGCTAGTATTTAATGTAAACTTTCTGATTTTATAGCTTCTAATGTATCCCTATTTAGTAACGGGGTGCGATAATTTACCAAGTCATAATACATTTCCTTAGTGTAAATCTCGCACTAAAAAAAATAAATAAATAATAAGGTAAAATTGAAAAAATATAGTAGAACTATGGATGAATTTGTTTTGAGCTTTTTTGCTTAATTATTTACAAAGGCAAAATAATTTAAGCCGACTATAAATATCTTTTAATGTGAGTTCTCTAAAATAAAATAAGTCAAACAAATAATTAAATACATAATCATTCTTAAAGATATAATTAAAATAATTAGAAATAGCGACAAAAAGTATCTTGCTCGCACCCTTGTGAAGTTCTCAATGAAATGAATTATTTTACATTCGTAATCTTAACCAATTTTTATTATTTATACTGACGACAGATACGAAAGCTTTAACAAAATGCCTTTTAAGTTCTACGTTAATAGTTTCAGAAGTATGCTTAATTATTTGTTAGACTATACGTAGCTTTGACAAAAATAACTTTATAGAAGTGAGAGAGGACGTATGTGAATATTTTCATATTTTATTATGTATACTTATGCGTAAGGTTAAATGTAAAAATTGTGGAAAGGCGATAGATCTTTCCTAATGTAATGGAGTACAGAAAATGACATACCAAGCCAAATCAGGAGACACAGTTAATTTAACTAGGTAACCAGTTAATACTTGGCTTGGTGTACCATTATTATACTCCAATGCTCTGTCTTGATAAATATGGCATAAAAATTGAGTGCCGGGTACACATCAGAATAGTAAGCAAGTAAGAAAATTTTGGGCCACGGCCACGGAGAATAAATAAGATTTATTTATAGAATGAAAATATATCATATAATTTTAGCACATACTGCTACACAATAAAATGTAAACTTAATATCATTTCGACCTTCCCAGGATGAAAGGATGTAAAACCAATTTTAGCCAAGGATGAAACGCTGTAGAATCTATTGCAAATTACTAAGCCAAAATGCCTTTTACGACATTTTATCCTTGACATAAAATGGCTTTTACAACGTTTCATCAGTGGCTCAGAAAGGCTTTTACGACGTTTCATCTTGGGGGGGGGGGGGGGGGGTATTTATATGTATATGTGTGGAATTTTCCTGTGAACCCTGGTCCTTGTTCGGTCTTGGTGTGTACTCGACATAAATGATTCCATAAAAATAGTTGTACTTATAATTAAATAAATAAACTAATTATGTTTACTCGATACAGTCATACCATAGTGCCTAACTAGTTTATATCGCGTTATGCCAAATCTATTGCGACAGGCAAATGAAATACATAAACTATTATGAATTTACAAAATATAATAGACCGTCACTAATATTATTTTGAACTATTTAGATAAAAATAGTTGCTTGACACTTGTATTATTGCCATAAAATCTTCTAGTTTAACTTATGATCTAGTATTTACGTCTTCAGAAATAAATAGAATATGAAATAAAATCTATTTCTCTCAATTTTCACGACTGCCACAGCAATATTGAAGTAGGCATATATAAGCGAATCGGAGTTTCTAAAATAAACATGTTTTTAAAATTATAACGTTATTATGACAAATACATGTAACTTTGTAATTAAGGAATTGAAATATCTTGCAATTAAAATATATTAATATCATATGGCTATGGACGCCATATAGCATGTGTAACAGACCCATATAGAAACAAACAATAATATGATAAGAAAGATTTTGACATTTTTAATAATTTGACGTCTGTCAAATTGACATAAGAAATTAAACGAAATGTTTCGTTTAGTCCTCATTATATTTCATGGTTTTGAACTATATGGGAATGTGATAATGCAGTCATAATTACATTTTGAGAGAATTTGTGATACGATACTTTTGCCTTATATTCTGACTATTATTTTATTGAAATGTATAAAACCGCGCCGCCGGCAGTCGGACCTTTCTGTCATAGTTGGTATTCTCAAAATGCAATGGCAGGACGGGGTAAAAATAACCAATAAGATTTGATTCAAAAGTATTATACTAGCATTTATTAAAATCTGTTAAAATGGTGATAGCCAATTTTTTTTAAAGGGAGTAAATAAATATTACAAGTGAATAACACATAACGTCGCCTTATCAAAAAATATTCTCTAAAATATGTATTTCTTTAGTTTTATGTGAACATATTATAAAAAAAAATGTGACAGTTCTATTTCGGCAGTAATAGTAAGGCGTTCCTTTTAAACCTAACTAATATTTTAAAGAATCTATAATATTTTCTTTAGAAATCTAATCGACTTTTTATTTGTTTGATTTTTAATCTTGATCAAAATTTTATCTACGAATTTTCACTATCTGGATATGGAATAAAATATGATCATATTCTTAGTGGTGCACACGTAATAAATCACAATTAATTAATTATATGCATTTTATTCATCTTAAAAATAACAACTCTCTTCATTACCAACAGACATTACCAGTTCTTGGTCCATAATGCAATGCATTTATGCGGACATATTTCGCATGAGACAATAATCGTGATTCGATGGTAAGATGGCTGCCATAACGATTACTAATCTATTGCGATTGTTCGTGTCAATCCCTTAATTTCCGTTTAACGCATTATGCAATTCATAAGATATTTTTTTACAAATTCTATTCGTAATAACTATTTTAAATTCTTGCTTAGATTAATAATTTTATTTGTAGAAAGTTGGATGCATGATACGAAACGTTTTAACTGTCTAATTCACCTTCTTACGCTGAATGGAATGTAATTATGATAACTTTGAAAAATAATCTTATTGGTCATTGATCACTCGTCCTCCGTGTCGCCTCAGCTTAGATGCGATTAGACGAAGACACAATAATAACGGATATACTTTCCAAAAACATTTTATTTATTACGGAAATAAAATATTTTTCTGTTCGCGTTAAAGCATTCCAAAACGATGCTAAAGTGTGAATGCAACTTCCGATTTTAAGGGTTTTTATAGAGTCTGCTTGTTTGACCCACTAGAGCTTCCATTATAGTCCGTGAAATGGGGGCTATCGCGTGTGAAAAATCCCCTAAATGGCTTACTATAGGACTGAGGTCAAAGAGTAGTATTATATAAACAATATGATTGGTTATTTGTAAACGTGATCTGTCAAAATGTCAATTTTACAAACTAAACAAACAATGCTATTGATGGACCTCAGTCCAATAGTACGCCGTCTAGCGGATTTTTCACAAGCGATGGCCCCCATTAGAATGACAGATGTCAATTGACCTTTATTTCAATTATCATAAGGTTTATCATTTTTAGCGACCTCAGGAAAGGAGGAGGTTATATGTTCGACTGTATATAAAGATAATTTTTCTGTGACATCAATAGCTGTTATTTTCATCATGCTCTATTATATCGACTACAGATGTTTATTGATTGTGACGGATTTAAGACATTTAAAGAAAAAACGCTTCGTAGTGAATAAAAGTTTAAAAAATTTGTAATTTTTAAAACTTGTGTGTAAAGAAAGGTAAAGTCTGAATTTTGATTTAGCGGACTAAACTGAGAGATGCAAATGCCAAATTCTCATACATTTTGACATTTTGCATCTGCAATCTGTTAAAAACAGCAAAAATTTGTGGAGGACACATTGACATCTGTCAGTTTAGTCCGTATAATTTTGTACCTGTACATCGTACAGAGCGGACATAAAGATGATCTTAACGAGATAATTATAATAGAGTTTTTTCTTTAATGTATCACTAGGGTACCGAATAAGCATGAAAAAATCCTATACAAGTAATAAAAGTATCTATTTATTTGCCTGTAAGTTGCAAATTCGTTTAGGTTTAATCAAATCAAGCCTCAAAATGGTTGATTCTTTAGTATCGTTTTGTAAGAAGGTAGTAGGTACTCCATACTGAATCTTAGCTATCTTTTCCATCGTGTATATCGATTCTATTCTTTTATTGTTTATATTTGTACATTTTGTATTTTGCGATATCTCTTTGTTCCATAATTATTTGTGTTTTCTGCTGAAAAATGACGGAGTTTAAATTAAATAAATTAAACATTGAAATTAGATGTATGGTTGTTTTATTAACTTGATTTATTTCCTTTTTTTTATTTGATGTCTTTTCCTCTTCTAACAACTATTTTGTAAACATGGGGAACTTCTCATAAAAAATCAAATTTTTAAGTCGGTCAAGTCGGTCCTAGACTTGATAATTTTGTATGGGGAGTCGAAAAATTTGAGGAATTACCAAAAGTCCTAGAGCAAACGTTGTGTTCAGAATGGTTGGTCTGGGGTAGATACACGTTTCAAAAGTGGAGACCGCGTCTCGGGGAACGGCGCCATCAGGCCGGATGGAGTGACGATCTCAGAATGGTTTTTTTATGAGAAAGGGAGGCAAATGAGCAAGTTAGTCACCTGATTGTAAGTGATCCGCCGCCCATGCCATACCAGAAGGTGATGTAACTAGCAGTCTAGTCCAGTCCCAGCTGTGTGATTACGCTAAGAACACATCTCTGGGTTTTTCAAATTGGTGAGTACTTCTACCATTAGCTAGGCGGTGAGGAAAAACATCGTGAGGTAACCGGCACGTTTCGGATAGTTTATGAAACGTGTAAACATGATTCAGTTGGTCTGGTTCCCCTGTTAGAGGGTTGCGAAGGTCAGACGGCAGTCGCTTCAAACTTGAATCATGCATGATCTGATCGTGCCCCTGGCCGGAGCAACTGAGCATTACACGTTAAGATGAGATTGTAAAAATTCAGAGGCGCATGCTCGGATTCGAACCACGACACCCCGTATGGGAGGCAGTTCTTATCCGCTATCGCTCCTTTTTGGGTAACGCAGAGAGAATTCCGCCGGCTTAGAATGAGCCGGGGGGGGTTCTAAGAAGGTAAGGCGGGCGGCACTTTTTTGTTGAGAGCGGCAAAATCTCAGGTTCATCATGCAAATCTAAGGTCCATCATGGCTGGTCGAAGGAAGAAAAGAGGGCGGGAAAATATGTGGGTTTTTTTATGCTAGAGGTGACAAACGCGCAAGGGAGTCACCTGATGGTAAGTGTACTTTGTGTTGCCGGCCTTTAAAAAAGGAGTAGATAGGACCCACGCTCCAGTAGTATTAGATATTAAGTTTGCAAAGCGTGACGTAGGTATGGTGTCATTAGAGCTGCGATTGGCCTCAAATTGTAGGTAAGTATTTTAAACGAACGAGCAAGCGAGCCATCTGATGGTAAGTGGTCACCACCGCCCATGGACATTAGCCACACCAGGAGTGGAGATGCGTTACCGGCCTTTTTAGGGCTAGTTTCTTGAAGATGTCAATGTCGTACCGGTTCGGAAATACCGCTGCGGAAAGTTGATTCCACAATGAGGAGGTGCATAGCTAAAACCGCCCAAGTGCGAGTCTGACTAGCGCACCGAGGGTTCCGTCGTACAAACGTAGCGGTTTACAATTTATGACGTATTAAATCAAATTACTTATGAGATATTTATTAAAGGGACAGTAGATCTAGGTATTTGGTATAAATTTCAATTTGATACCTTTATTCGTTCGTGAGAAATAAGGTAGTACCTAAGTTTCATTTTATTAAAAAAATATATTATATTATATAACTTAAAAATATGTGACTTTCGCAATTTTTCTTATATTTGCATTATATGACAATGCTTCATGCCAAATTTCAAGATTCTGAGTTTACGGGAAGTATCCTGTAGGTTTTGATTCTTTTGCGAGTGTCGAAAATTTGTTGAAAATATCGACATAATCGGCTGTATCTTTTGATTGGCTTGGCTTAGAAGTTTGATATTTTCACATCTTAAAGGGATTATAGACCTGAGTATTACATGTGAATTTCAGCTTGATACGTCAACGCGTTCTTGAGATAAAGGGTCTTGACAGACAGACAGACAGACAGACAGACGGACAACAAAGTGATCCTATAAGGGTTCCGTTTTTTCCTTTTGAGGTACGGAACCTTAAAAATTCTGTGTGAACCGCACGGTGGTTGATTTCCACCCATCCAGATGGTAAGTGGATAATTTAGTAGGTACAGTTTATAATTGTAGAAAACATAATTTGCAAAAATGCATAGGTTTACCCTGGCGAGCAAAGTCGCAAAATCACGAAGATTTTCTCGATTTTCCAAAGTTGCAAATAAGATTCACAAAACTCTAACACACCCATACAACATACCAGAAATGCAGAACTTTATCACGCTTACTTGGCAAATTTATATCGAAAGATATACCTACATATAAGTAGGTAGGTACTTTTTATTGCATTAGTTTTTCAAAATTCACTGTCGAGAGTCGAGACTGCTTGGCCCCCTCGAATCCCATAGTATAATTCAATTAAAAATACAAAAAAAAACTTATTACCTGTAATGATTATAACTAATTATGAGGCTTTATTTATAAAGAATAATAATGAAGAATAAAATATGTTTATTGCCTTAAATACATATGCAATAACAAAACAAGTAGGTCTACAATAAGCAAATGGACGTGGCTCAGCTTGTGCTGCCACAGAATGATACAATCCTGGCAGCGCTGGTTTTCAGCCAGCTTCTCTGAGGGTGGAAGGCGAGAAGGTGAGTTTAAGAGAGCTAAAAGTTTAAGATTCAGGATATAAAGTAATAAAATTTACTTACAAACTATCCGAAAACAGAGATGTAATGAGGAAGGTTCGAAATTGGTGTTTCTGTGTGTGAGGGTAGAAGTGAGAATGTGTATATTTGTGTGAAAGAAAGTGTGTGTGTGTGTGTATAATTAATTATAATTTATTTCCTATAATTCTATGTTTGTCTACTTTTTATAAGAATGTTGTGAATGGTTGTAAAGACTTACATAACATATTGTATCCCCAACTACCTACCTACATAAATGTTTGTATGTTAAGCTGTAATTTTTTAAAATAAATAAATAAAAAAAATGCATTAGCATTTTAATACTACTTTATGATATAGGTGGCAGACGAGCAGACAGATCACCTGGTGGTAAGCGATTGCCGCCGCCCATGGACACCCGCAACACCAGTGGAGTCACAAGTGCGCTGCCATCCTAATAAGTGTTCTATAGTTCATCATCAGCCCACTTAAGTCCCCACTGCTGGGGCACGGGCCTCCCTCAATCACATGAGGGGTAATTGCCATACTCACCACGCTTGGCAGACGGGTTGGCGAGGGTTTTGATATAAATGCAGAGTTTTCCTTCTCTGGGTGCTGATGATCATGCCAGCAGCTTTACCTTAGTCGCCTTTTACGACACCTCGGTAAGAGTGAGGGTGGCCTATTCTACTCTGCCGGGGACCACACGGCCATATAGTTACCATAGATATAGGGATATATTCTATAGTTACCATAGAATTATATTTACCGTGAACCGGGCTAATGTGTCAACATTGACACACATTCTCATCTTTCTCTGCAAAATTCATGGCTGCCGTGAAAATTGCTAAGTTTGTAAACAACATTTGTAGCACTCGTGGGTGGCAGCTCTGTAAATAAGAGACGCTTATCAAATAACGTGGCGCAGCCAGCAGAGCAATATTCCCCTGGTTCATTAACTAATTTATTCCCGAGAAAGTCCCGGTTATCCGGGAGTAGTCGGCAAGAAACAAAACTAATGGCGCCTGGAACACGAGCGCTGTGTGGGTAGTCCAAGGAGTAGGGGGCAGCGGGCTTGACCACTCAGTACAGAAGATTACAGTCCACTACCGTACCGTAGGAGAGCCAAGCTTCGGCAAGGATGGGCCGGCTCGACCGGAGTGCCGGCTCATAGATAATCGGCGTGAAGCAGCACTGTGTTGTATTTCGCTGCCTAAGTGAGAGTACCGAAGGCCCTATCTGGGGGAAACGAGGGTTTACTTGTGACTCCACTGGTGTCGCGGGTGTCTTTGGGCGGCGGCAATTGCTTACCTACCATCAGATGATCCGTCTGCTCATCTACCACCTAATAAAAAAAACTATACGTTGAGTTACTACAATCTGCCTATTTTGCTCAATTATACATACTTACATCATCATATTCGTAACACCAGTCCTTCAGCTAGGGATGGCCTCTTCGAGTTAAGGTGACAGTGACGCCAATTGATTTAAATTGTCCTTAAAATATATTTTTTTACTTTATAACGGACAAACGAGCAGACGGCACACCTGATGGAAAGTGATCACCGCCGATCACCGCCGCTGCCCATGGGCATCTGCAACACCTGAGGGATCACATATGCGTTGCCGGCTCTTAAAAAAGGAGTAAGCCCTTTTCTTGAAGGTCACCAGTGTATGATTTAAATTGACCTTTACTCGAATGTTATCTGGTAGAAATAGGTTTCAGCGATAAGACCGCCGAAATTGTATACAAAATATTTGTAATGCCTAGTACTTAAGTTGTATACTTACATATTTTTTGCAATTAAGTATATCTATCTATTTATCTATACACTGCACTATCGAGGCAGAGTCGTGTTACGCCACGGGCTTTAATGACATAACATCGCTTTAAATGTCTTACACGTGTTCAAGTTCACGCCCTGCTTCGCTCGCTTCCTTCGCTTCGCTCGCTCCGCTCCGCTCGCTTGCGCCCTTCATAATTTATGGACGGAAGCGAGCGACAGCGGCGCGGCAATTAGCCGCCTAACGAACGCTTCAAATAAATATCATTTCTTGATTAATGTTACGCCCTGACTAATCTTAACTTATTACTCAGAGCTGGTGACTTGTTACAGCAACCTGAGCATCGATAGGCTTCAAGTGATCTTGTGATTGTGGGTTTCACACTTCGATTATGTATTCTATGTATCCATGGTCTCAAACGGTGTCATTGGTCTTAATTCAAGTTTTGTTTTGTAAACAATTTGCAAGAGTGGGAGAACCACACATCGGCTTGAATGGGCCGGCTCAACCGGAGTATTACCACGTCCTTACAGAAAACCGGCATGAAGCAGTGCATGCGCTGTGTTTCGCTGCGTGAGTGAGGGTACCTGAGGCCCAATCCGTGTGACACCACTGATGTTGCAGGTGTGAATGGGCGGCGGCAATCGCTTACCATCAATCAGGTGATCCGTCGGCTCGTCTGCCCTACCTATATCATAAAAAAATTTAAAAACGAAATAATAAAGATCATTCAAATTGTTATTTTTTTATCCATGTTTCAATACTTATTTATGAAGGCTTACCTTCTTATTAGTTAGCTTTCTATTTAAAAAAAGATTTTGAATCTCAATAGGTATCAAAGCCAACTGAAGTGTTAAATATTTCCAAGAAATAAGTATTTCGCTTTTATCCACAATTAGGTCGCAGAAAATGGTACCAATATCTAATATATTCCTACCTATAAAATTCTGGATTTGCCTCCCGCTCGAGAGAGGTCATCAAAAACTCGTTCCCATATCGTCGCCTAACACCCGAGTACAGTCAAAAACCTTATCGCTGGTTGGCCGTGAGCCAGGGCAAGCCTAAACACCTTAGACAGACCAACCTACCTATAAATATTATGTTTTAATAATATTTCGGTTGGCGGCCAATCTCAGCGATCAGCTATCGATGCAGGATATAATAGTGCTCAAGTGTTTGCGCCGATACAAGTGCGCTCTCTATTCCTTTAGCCTCTTAGGAGGCTATTTCTATGGGACACCTTCGTAACCGTAGACGAATCAGGTGCAGGACCAACGGCCTAACGTGCTTCTAATTACGGGGTATAAGACCGCTAACTTCCACACTAATTATATGTTCTTGGGCCAAAATAATAAGCCACGTTTGACACTTTAACAAAGTTCGACAATGTAACCTTGTAACAACGGTCATTGAATTTATCAAAGTTTCCATGTTAAAAAAGTAAAAATTCTTAGTTTTTTAAAGTTATGTTTTCATTTATTTATTGCAATAATTTTAACTAAAATTACGAAGTTTTTTCTCTGTTAAACTATTTATAAACTTATTAAAAATTTACTTTTCTAGAGAATTGAACTTTAGAACAATGTTGTATCTGTCAATGTATTTTCTTTTTAATCTCTAGGGAGGTACACACTTGACATTTGCGGAATCACACGTGCAGCCGTCACCGTACGCGGGATTAGATAGATGATAGATAGATAATTAATTTATTGCATCAAAGGACACACATGCATATACACAATTTTAAACATTGAAATAAAAATAAAAATACCTTGTAAAATAAAGAGTATGGAACCCTTTCCTAAGTTTTCTGCATGTGTGCCGCAGCAGTGCAAGTGGGCCAAAGCTCAGTGGAGTTTTTGTTCAAAGACACAGTCAAAGAGCAAAACACTGATTTTCAGCTTAAGCCCTGAGAGTACACGTGGGGCACCATAAATACCGAGTTATGTCATTGGGAGTAGGTACAATATTGGCTAATTATTATCATCTTAATATCATAATTATGTCTAATTAAATTAAAATTGAAGATGCCCTATTCAATTGAGTATTATTCTTATTGTAAATTTTAGAATTATAATTGTTTATACATAAATTATCGATTGAAATATATAAATTTATAACAGATATTGGTTCTAAATTAAGCAAAATGATTTATTTATATGATTTGCGCAGGATGACTGGCAAGAGTTGGATGCAAGAAGCCATGGATAGATCACAGTGACGAACAATTGGAGAGACCTACGTCCAGCAGTGGACTGCGATAGGATGATGATGATGATTTATTTATATAATAATTAAATTTGGATTAAGACCAAACAAAAAATAAAATAGGGAGGTACCCCATATAATTAAACGAATACAATGTTAATCGTGTAGGAATATTCAAGCATAAGTGAAAAGTCACATTCTGATTAAAATAAAACGTATTATTCTCTTGCAAAAAAATTTAAATACTTGAATAACTTGGTAAACAGAAGAACTATGTATGGCACACAACATAAAGCGCTGTGATTTCTAATCTTTAACCTACTATCCTCTCTCTTTTTAATAATTTTGATTCACATTTCTCCAAATAAAAGAGACTCTACTTTTCTCCGAAAATATAAGAACTATACTATTGAAACTTGGTAAATAGATGTATTTTGTTAACCGCATTACGATTTTTACACAAAAATTGGAAAAAATAAAAAAATGGGGCGTCTCCATACTTGAAACTGAAACTCAAAATATTATTTTTCATCAATCCTATACGTGTGGGGTATCTATGGATAGGTCTTTAAAAATGATGTTGAGATTTTTAACATATTTTTTTTTCTAAACACAATACTTTACGCAAGGGACAATCCCAAAGTGGTAAATTGTGTGTCCTCCCCCCTCTAACTTCTATAATAAATGAATTATAAAACTAAAAAAAAAAAATAATGTACATAATCATGAACACTAACAACGGAAATTGGTTTGAACTAGATATAGTGAGTAGTTTTTTTTAATACGTTATAAACCGTAAACCGCAATTTAACTTCCATATGTCTTACTTGCTGCTACGGAACCCTTCATGGGCGAGTCCCACTCGCACTTGGCCGGTTTTTTTGAAGTACATATCGATTATTAACTTTAATCAAAAAATTTTAGTACGTCACTTCTCTATGAAGCTAAAATTGAAAAACGTCAAATGTGGCCTATTGGTTTGGCTCGACTATAATAGATAATTAAATTCAGAATACTGACTTAGAATGTAATCAATTAAATAATAAGAAATATTATTTACGATTGAATCGAGCAAAATTTGCCCTTTCCTTGAAAACCTTGACACCGCGGCGATGTTATTATTGCATATGTTTGTCTCAAAAAAATGTTAATGCTCTCCTAAAGGTGACGGGTAGGGTACTCTGCGACGCCAATCGATTTTAATTTTTAGCTACTAAACCGGATCTATTTTCTACAATTTCGGTGTTACAACGTCTCGGCAAAGACTTTTACTATTTATTTTACCACTTTGGGAGCGGCTCTTGCGCAAAGTATTAAGTTTAGAAAAAAACGAAACCTCAACATCATTTTTAAATACATAGATACCCTGAAGATGGGTTTGACGAAAAAAAAATGAGTTTCAGTTCTAAGCATAGGGACCCCCCAAAAATTTTGTTTTTTTTTTGTATTTTTGTGTAAAAATCGTAATGCGGTTAACAAAATACATTCACCATTTACCAAGTTTCAATAGTATAGTTCTTAAAGTTTCGGAAAAAAGTGGCTGTGACATACGGACGGACGCGGACGGACAGACATGACGAATTTATAAGGGTTCCGTTTTTTGCCATTTGGCTACGGAACCCTAAAACCATACAATCCAACGATTCTTATTATTATTTATTTTATTATTTATTTAAATTACTCTATGGCCCTATCCGCCGAATCCCTTATGTTTTTTGAAATTAAGGTCGAGGGACAGCTGTCATTCAAATCAAGCTATATTTTACGGAGTATGACGCTCTCTCCTTGCTATTTATAGCTTATGTAGAACTAATAAAATCACGTTCATAAGGAGCTTTAAAGCTTTTTTTTAGGTAACAGGTCCGTTTTGGCCAGGTCCAATGACCTGGCAAAAACGGATCTTTCAGAAGATTGTAACATTTGCATCTAGATCAGTTCAGAGATGCGGAACAGTGTAACGCTTCATTTGGAACATCGACTCTCAGTAAGATCCTTGAATCATTCCGCTAATTCGGATCATTCGGTTTACTCGGATCATTCAGCTCATTCGGATCTTTCGGCTCTTCGGATCATTCCGCTCATTCGGATCATTCAGCTCATTCGGTTCACTCGGAATCGAGATCCATTTGAGTCGAATGATACATTCGGAGCGAATATTAGAGATTCGGAACAGTGTATGATTTGGCTGAGTCGGATCTCTGAGTCGTAAAGAGTAACACACGTCTATAAAACATCCACTATGCTATTATTTATTATTATATATAATACAGGGTGGAAAAAAACATACCAAAACTACCTTAATCATATTTTAATACAAAAAAATAGTATGTTTGTAATGATTCGGACATAGCTCGGGTTTGTGATCACCAATCCGCATTTGGCAAGCGTGGTGATCATACATAGTAGGGATAACTTGATTTCTATGATGGAGGCCTTTGCCCTGCAGTTGGACAGTTTATAGGCCGATACTTTACTTTTTATTTTATTCCACTAATCGATAGAGTCATTATTAAGGGTACATTTTCTTCAAGAAACCTTAGGTTACACAAAATACTGTAAGATATCCATAATAATTTCCTTTTTAACTTTGCCGTAGTCAGGTAAAAACCACTAGATACTAAATTTAAAACCTTAACTTCATAGGTATATACCCTGTATTGTTGCGAAATAATGGACAACGCCACGTGATATAAGGCTCTACGGCGGCTTTTAAGTCGTCAGTGCGCTTGCGACGACAGCCAGTTACGCTGACACGCTAGGATGGCCCGTTGGAACTGGTTGTTTAGTGCGGTTGCGGGTAAGTGACCACCATCGTCTTACTCCTTCGATATCATTTTTGTCAAAATAATCGTGGTTATCGCGACTTAAGATTATGTTGGTACAACATGTGCAGATAAAGAATGGGATCAGAAATGGCGGCGCATCTATTCACTTCTCGCTCGCACACTATTTGCGACCTATTTGAAATGCGCTGAAAAAGCTGTTTCATTTGATACCCCGACACGATACCGTCAAGCATTTTTTTTAGATCCTTACTCTAAGTCCCCTAAAGGGCGCTGTAGTAAATTTAACGTGATGTCATGTCGCCTATAACCAGACGACAATTAAGACGCTTCTAACGACACCACATTTGTTTAAATATGATAACTAGTTAAGAAGTTATGAGGGAACAGATGAACCACCATACATACATACATACAGGTCAAAATCTGTTGGCGACGGACCTAACGAAAATCATAACCCTCCTTTTTGCTTCGCCCTAGTCGAGTAAAAAAGACAAACATAAACACAATAAAATAAAATCAAAATAAGAATTAAATGCATTCAATTCAATTAATTCAAATAGGTACAAGTATAGGTATTTAGTCTTCAAGGAAAATGTATCTATCAACAAACCTCGAATAATAACCGGTCAGACTGTCGGTTTCTATCATAGAGTAAGGTAATAAAAGTATGATTAACTTATTATTTTTATTATTGTTGCAGTGCTATGTATTCAATCCATATCTGCAAAGGTGAGTTTGCCTACAACCCGTGCGGATAAAGAATGGGATCAGAAATGGCGGCGCATCTATTCACTTCTCGCTCGCACACTATTTGCGTCTATACTAACTTGCGTCTATACTACTAATTTGCGTCGCACTCGTGGGGTATAGACGCAAATAGTGTGCGAGCGAGAAATGAATAGATGCGCCGCCATTTTTTATCCCATTCTTTATCCGCACGGGTTGTACATATGTATATCGGGTTACTTACTACAATCTGTCACATTTCCTCAATTTAATTGTCTAACGGCCGCACTCAGACACCTCATTTCAGCTAATGTTTAGTATCGGTAGTCTTTATGCGTATCTAAATAAGGGTCAATAATTTTTCTTAAGGTGACGGGTAGGGCACAATAGCGACGCCAATTGATTTTAATTTTTAGATACTAAACCGGATCTATTTTAAACAATTTCGGGGTTACAACCTCTCGGCAAACACTTATACTATTTATTAAATAACCATGCAAAAATAGTATTACTAGACTAGTAATACGGTATTTGACTATTTGTTGTTTTATTTTAGTAATCAAAAGACCCCTCAGTAATAATAATAATAATTCTCGCAACATTCATTCATTGACCTGATTCCGTACTAAGTAGCTTAAGCACTTGTGTTACAGATATCAGACAACAGAGGAACACAAATATATACTTAAATACATATATTACACCCAGACACCGAACATACACAAGTGTTCATCGCACGAATGTTTGTCCAGGGTGGGGATCGAACCCACGACCTTTGGCGTAAGAGGCAGGGTCACTACCAATTTCGTCAATGATAGAAACATCGTTGAAAGAATTACTTGATTCTCATTTAAACTACCTGAGATATCACAACTTAAAAATCACATTATTTTGGGCAAACCCAAAACGCTCCATACATCCTCCATATAAATGGCTACTAAGATGTGACGTCAGACGCAAGTATTTTGTATGGGTTTCATTTGAATTTTGTATGGTAGCTATATCAAATGTTTCGTTTATGTCAATGGTTCTATTATAATAGTTGGTGCAAATTGTATGGGATATACCATTGAGGTATGTATAATTATTTTTAAATAATTAATTTTAAAATGCACATGCCCATGAATCTTTGAATGACCATAAAACTTTTAATTATGATTTCTTGCTAGTGGCATATATTTACCAATATTTTGATAAAATATTTATATTTTGTAAAATCTCGAGCTTAGTCAAATACCCTATTACGAGTCCCTGTTTCCTCCCTTGCGTCTAAAATTGTCACTCTGGAGCCTAGGGTATGTTGGACCATGATTCAGGATTAGGTGAGAGTAATTACAATGAAGCGACTTCCGTCTGACCTTCGCAACCCTTTAACAGGGGATCCAGACCACCTGAATCGTGTTATATCATGTCATGTTACAAACACTATCCGAAACGTGCAGGTTTGCTGAGCCGCCGAGCTAATGGCAGAAATACGCACCTAGATTTGAAAAATCCAGAGGTGCATGCTCGGATTCGAACCCGGTCCCCCCGTATGGAAGGCGCGTTCTGAGCCACTAAGCTACCATCGCTCTATGGTATTCAAGAGAAGAGCGTACTCTTTTTCAAAAAGGCCGGCAACAATTCCATCTCTCTGATTACGCGTATGTTCATGGATGTTGATTACTTTCCATCAGGTGACTCGCTTGCTCGTTTGTCGCCTCTAGCATAACAGAAAAAAATATTACCTTCTCTATTTTGTGCAAACATGTACATAGGTTAAATACAGCATACAACTCAAACATTTGATTATTATTTCATAGAGGATTACTTATTTATCAACTTTTCTAGGACACAGAATGTGAGTCTCCTTTGAAACCCGATTTCAAGGCTCCAGGACGGAGAATTTGTGAAGAAAGTAAGTGAAATTCCCAATTTATTCATCTTGACTATTAAAGCTGCATGTTATTTTAGAGACTCAGTAAGTATATTGGCTCTCCTGAGCATGATGGTAAGCATAAGGAGAGCTCACGTTGCAATAACAACGGACGCGAGGACAAGGCATCACTTGATAGAAAGAAAGAAAGAGAAATATTTATTTGGAGCACATAAACTTAAGACTAATATTAACATAGTACAACTTAAATGCTACCTAAATATGATTCATCATCATTTCAGCCGATAGACGTCCACTGCTGGACATAGGCCTACCCCAATGTTCTCCACACAGATCGGTCCTGTGCCGCCCGCATCCTATGGATTCCAGCGATCTTCACCAGATCGTCGGTCCACCTTGTGGGGGGCCTGCCAAGGCTGCGACTTCCTGTACGCGGCCTCCACTCGAACACCTTTCCGCCCCAACGGCCGTCTGTTTTCCTCGCTATGTGCCCTGCCCATTGCCACTTGAGGCATGCAATCCTTTGCTATGTCTGTGACCTCAGTTCTCCTGCGGATCTCATAATTTCTGATACGATCACTAAAATGGTCGCCACTCAGCATTGTGTCATTGCTTCGAAAGCAATGATGTTGGTATTTTGTGGGACTAGGCAAAGTGAGGACGTTGCACTTCCGTTGACACAGCCATACTGGCCCGCGAGATGCTTCTTTACGCTTCGTTTGATAGAAATGTATTACCTAGTTAAGAAGACGGGTAGGGCTCACTAGCGACTCCAATCGATTTTAATTTTTAGCTACTAAACCGGATCTATTTTAAACAATTTCGGGGTTACAACTTCTCGGCAAACACTTATACTATTTATTAAATAACTATGCAAAAAAGTTGGGTCCAACGCGTACCTACGCGAAAAATTGATTCACGCCAAAAGTGGCCGCTTTAGTCGGTAATCAATTTTTCGCGTACAAAAACGGACCCAAAATTTATGCATGTTTATTTAATAAATAGTATAAGTGTTTGCCGATGGCTTGTTACCCCGAAATTGTTTAAAATAGACTCGGATTAGTACCTAAAAATTAAAATCGATTGGCGTCGCTAGTGTGCCCTACCCGTCACCTTAACTGACTATAAAACTGTTTGAAATTTGAAATTATGTGTTTGTATTCGCCATAAATTAAGTTTATATTTGTTACAGAATGTTATGAATACACCTGGAAAAGAAACATTATAGAAACATGCTCAAAAGGTAAGCCACTGCCAAATAATTAGGGTATCTGTATGCTGAAATTATCTCATACTATCACAATTTTTGCCGTTTTCGTGTGTATCAAAAACCAGTACTGTTGTTTGTATTTAATGCTGTCGCTTTGAAGCCTGGGGTGCGCTTAGACTTACCCAGGATTTGGGAAGTCTGGTAAATTATCTACATATGAATCCAGACTGGAGGTTTTTTAAAATAAGTGCTTTGGAATCTAGACGTAAAGTTCAGGTTATCAATCAATTTTGATTAAAATTTTGAATAATCAGTGGGACGCTGGGGAGTTTTTGAGCCATGTACATTTCAAAACAACTGTAAGTATGTTAAAGTAAAAAGATCTTTATTGTCAATAAAAAGATAGAAACCAACTAACAATAAATCTAATGCTACAAAATAATATAAACGAAAACTATAAACTAAGTATGGCTGTAGTATAATTATTGACAAAAGGTACAGCATTTGCTCAGCTAAATGCCCATGCGCTGGTTTTCAGACTAGCCCTTACGGCGCGTCTCGGCCGTCAGAATTAACAAAGGGTGTGTAAAAAGGAGAGGAAGAGAAAAAGAATAAAAAAAAATGTATGTAAAGCATGTATGTGTGAGTGTGCTTATGAGTAGGTATGTTTTATGCTTGTAAACGAGTGTGTGTTATAATCTTATGCTAGGTTGAGCAGTCCGTACTCCTGGTCACTGCTATCTGTTTGAAAGGAATGCGAGGAGGCTTCGTGTTTTGCTTTTTAAAGGTTTCAGCTTCTTTTCGCCTCTGTGTGTCAAGAAAATGCAATTGTGTCAATAATTTGACATACAATGATCCGTTGTTTCGAATGTGTAGATCATGAAATGCTAATAGTAGCGGTTTAGACATTTTTCGCAGAGCCTAAACTCTTTTGTTAAAATTGTAAAACAGCATATATGTTTGCATGTTTGTGTATCCTTTTTTATTTAGATTTATATAAAAGTAAATGCCGTACGCAACCTAGTTGTGCCTATTAATAAATAAATAAATTAATAACAATAATGAAGCGTTGGCCGTCTTATCTTCGCAACCCTGTAAATGTTCACAGATTCACCTGTATAAGGTTTAATCATAAATGTTCAATAAACCTTTGTTAGCTAAAACGGTGTTATAGAGCAGTTTTGACGTTTGAAACATACAAAGTTTCGAAAAAGTAATGAAAACTGCTTTTGTTTGTTTGCCTATTAAAAATAATACCACGAAATGAAACTAGATGGCACTGTGCACTATTGCATCGCACCTGCAACAATTTTTCTGTGAGCGTATATAGGTCAAAGGTGATGTGTTAATAAATAAAGCACAATTTAAATACAATGCGTGTTTTGATCACTTCAGCTTTATAAAATCGTTTTCAAACATTTATGATTAACATCGATACCCCACTTGTCGTCGCCATAGCCCATCATTTCTTAATTATACTTTTTAATGTTTCAGAGCCGGCACATACCGAATACCCGTACGTGGTCAGTAGAATATTATTTTATATTGTAGTAAGGTGGCATTTATCTATTACATGAATTTTGGAACAACACTTTTTTTTTTATATAAAATGGGTTTGCACTTGACCTCATTTCACCTGATGAAAAGTGACAATAAGGTCTAAGATGTAGCGTGCTTACCCAGAAGAAGCCTATTCACTCTCGACTTAAAGACACCCAAATTGTAGCGCTCTGGGAATACAGAAGACGGCAAGTTGTTCCATTCCTTAGCAGTTCGTACCAGGAAAGAGGAAGCGAAACGCTTAGTACGACTCTATATATATCTTAGTATTTCACGTATTGACTCACTTTTTTTTTTGTTCTCCCGGTGGAAAATGCCGCTTGCCCGTGCAATGGGCAGACGTCGGCGCCGCCTTATACACACCCGACTGCTGGTAGACGGCCGGGTAGTGTGGGGCTCTCCCCTGGGAGCTCCCAGGGGCCTACCCACTAAAAACCACTGGGGCATTTCCTGCTACATCCGAGTACGAAACCATGTTCGCGGCCCACCCTCGAAGGACGAGAGGCTCCCCAGCACGGCCTCTCACAAGACGGGCCTCGACTATTATACGAGGCCTAGGATCACTCCCGTGGCCCACCACTCCACCCTCTCCGGAAGCGTCGACGTTGCTGGATTGCAATGCCGACGCTCCGAAGGGGACGACTGTGGGCACCTTCCACAATCCCATACCCTGTTGGCCCAGCAGGCAGAAAAAAGAGAGGGCCATCCACAGGCTTCAACTTCAAGCGGGGACGGCGAGTCGTTTCCACATCCCACTGGCTGTGGGACCCAGCATAGACCCGCCAACAAATCACCCACCATGACGGAGGGGGCAGCGCTCCAGGAAATCGGGGCGGAACAGTCGGTTGGGCCCGAACAAAAAATGCGCCCGCACACTCTCGTGAACGGGTACAGTGACCTCTGACGACCGGACGCGGCGTGTAAGGTAAAGTGGGGGCCCCACCTGCCCCCACCCCCCAGCCGATGGGACGTGGAAACCGCCCGGAACATCTAATCGCCCACCGGCCAATTAAGGCAAGCGGGCGAAACGGGCGGCCCTTAATGCCTTAGTCCCAAATCCGGTTCAGCCGGTCGTCATACAAGTCCAAGGTCCGAACCCGACAAAACTCACGAGATAACCGGCCCACTGCACGCCAAACCACTCGACAGTGGGTGCCACCACACCCCAACGCCAGAAGATAACGCCCGCGGCAGATAAAGAAGGCAGCCCCCATGCCCGGCCATGTTGTGCTCCGGTCCATAAAAAGAGGCCGGTCCTCCAAGCCCCCAGCGGACGATGAAAGCCTCCGAGCGGATGAATCCCATCCTCCCCTTTCCACTTCCGAACAACACGTGCTGGACAGCGTTGCCATCCGCATACTATCCAGACAATGGCGGCGCGCACCAAGAGGTTTTGCTCCTCGTTCCTGCCCCGAGCCATCAAGGCATGGAATGCCCTCCCAGCTCATGTGTTTCCTCCTTCATACAATCCGGGGTCTTTTCGGCGAGGCGTGAAACGGCATCTCAGCAGGCCATTAGGGTGAGGATGGCTGACACAATGGGTACTTTGTTAGTTCTTCTGTGCCTGTCAGCCTCATTTTTGGATTTCACGGCCGCTTACCATCAGGCGGAGTGAGGTCATCCTGATTGGCCTTTCTATAAAAAAAAAAAAAAAAAGCGGGGTGCGCTGCACGCGATCCGCAACGGCAGGGCTGGTCCGCCGGAAATGCTGCGCATCCTTCGGCCGTCGGGTAGCAATGCACGAATGAATTACCTACTACCCGCCGTGCCCCGCGGTAACCAACTGCCTAATACCAACCGTAGCTGGAATCAGGACAGAACTGATTACCAGCGGAGCCACTGTAGGAGGTAGATGCACTAGAGTCCCCAAGTATTGACTTACCTTGGGTTAAGGTATAAATATTAAATTTATCAATAAAGCGTGGGACTTTTTCATCATGAACACGAGCCCGAAAGTCCTGCCACCACCGTACAATATTTTGAACTCTGGTTTGTCCTCTTCTCGAACAAAAGAAAAGCTTTTTTACGGTTTATGTTCTGTATTCTCATAAGAAATATATGACAAAATGATTTTTTTTGCTTTCCTTACTTAGTTTGACACCAATAAGTATAAAGTATCAGTCTATGATCTGTCCCACTGCAGGGTAAAGGCCTCCATCATAGAAATCAAGTTATCGCTACTATGATGGGATTAGGTTTAATCACCACGCTTGCCAAATGCGGATTGGTGATCACAAACCCGAGGTATGTTCGAAAAATTCGAAACATACTTTCGCTCGACTCGGGACTCGAACCCAGGACCCCGAGCACACACTTGAGCACTATAATATATCGTATATGGCTGATCGTTGAGATTGGCCGCCGTAGCTTAATCAGTTGGAGGATATTATTATTATTATATTTAATACTAAGAAGTATCATCATCAGCCCATTTAAGTCCCCACTGCTGGGGCACGGGCCTCCCTCAATCACATGAGGGGTATTTGCCATACTCACCACGCTTGGCAGACGGGTTGGCGAGGGTTTTGATATAAATGCAGAGTTTTTCTTCTCTGGGTGCTGATGATCATGCCAGCAGCTTTACCTTAGTCGCCCTTTTACGACACCTTGGTAAGAGTGAGGGTGGCCTATTCTACTCTGCCGGGGACCACACGGCTAAGAAGTATACTGTATTGTAATTGTTGCCTGACATTTAACTATTTAACTTCTATAATATTTTTCAGGGTATGATAGGTTACACGGGGGAATATGCGGCAGAGTATGAATTCAAGTGTGGAGCCTTCCTCATCAGCCCTAGGTTCGCATTGACCGCTGCCTACTGCGTGGGCGCACATCTTACGCCAGAAATCGTGAGGCTTGGCAATAGTGACATCGAAGCGGATGTAAGTTATGCAGATAGTCATGAAAATGTAACCGTAGGAGAGCCACGCTTCGGCACGAATGAGCCGGCTTGACAGGAGAGATACTACGGCCTCACACAAAACCGGCGTGAAGCAGCACTGTGCTGCGTTTCGCTGCGTGAGTGGGGGTAACAGAGGCCTAATCCGGGAAAGAGGGGTTTAAAGGTTAGCAGCGCACTTGTGACTCCAATGGTGTCACGGGCATCCATGGCCGGCGGCAATCGCTTACCATCAGGTGATCCGTCGGCTCGTTTGCCACCAATGTCAAACGAGTCAAAAGAACGAGTTGCTTGTTGGTTTTATAAAGAGTTATTATTCAGCGTGTATCCCGATATCCCGATTCCCGAAAACGCATCTCTAGACTGTTTCGCCTCTGTCTTAACGATTCAATTTATCTTTCATTTACTCGTAGGTTCCCCGAGTGGACGTCAAAATAAAAAAGATCATAAAACATCCTGAATACAAACCTCCGAAGAGGGATAATAACATGGCCCTGTTGGAGCTTGAGGAGGAGCTGCCGATGACGAAGTCCGTACAGCCGCTATGCCTCTGGCACTCTTCCCTGGATGGCGTAGGGGATCTTTTCTCCCCTGGATGGGGCGTGGGCTTACCAGGATCATCTAAAAAAGGTACCAAAACACACCTCAGGATTTTCTTTTAAATTTTACGAGCATTAACAACACTACAAAAATGGACGGCGAAAGAAAGTTGATTCAGTCGCAGAAATGTCCATTACAAACCGCATGATAACGCATGAAAAGAAGTTTATGAATAATCTTATTTTAAATTGTATCTTAATATGAACTTAAATATACACCGGGGTGTAAGGGGTCCCGCCCAATATCTAACGGGGCCTAAGTCAACCTCACCTGAACGTGGCGCACCCTGCTGCACAACAGACGAGGCTCTGGCGTTCCCCACCAACCCGTACTGGGCCAGCGTGGTGGGTATAGGCCCAAACCCCCCCTATGATTTATTAGAACATTGGGGGAGGCCTATGTCCAGCAGTGGACGTCTATTGGCTGAAATGATGATGATACACCGTTAATTTTTTATCGTACATCCCGAAAACATTAACAGGTATTGTTCATAAAAATCACCTGTTCCATTGGATACATTATTGCCGGGAGAATATTCTATTTTGTATGGAACCGCTGATTTTTTAAAACTTATTTCGTTGGTCTTACATGGTAAGTGGACTTTGTTCAGGTTTTCGGGACAGTTATGAGGTTTTCGGGATGGAAAAGATAAAAAAATAACGTAATGTAAGAGCTTGTACTTCAATATCGAATTAGAATTGACGTTTGTTAGTGAGGAAATGAAATGAAATGAAATGAAAATTGTTTATTCAATTTAGGTCCATACAGAACACTTATGAATGTCAACATGTTTACCACTGGTTCGGAATGTAGTTTTCTGCCAAGAAGACACCAGCAAGCACTCAGCAGTTACTCTTTTAAAAAAAATGTTTTACAAAATGTCAACATTAACTTAAAAATATAGTACAATTTTTGTGTTACGGGTATGAGGATAGAATACGTGATTACGTTATTGCATCAAATAAGAAAAATAACAGATCATTGTTGTGTTTGGTATAGCAATTCTTTGCAACACACACAATTCCACAGTCCGGGTGGCTGCACTAACCATTTATGCTATCCGAACCCCTTGCTAAGACGACGAATTTTGTAAGTGCTTGAATCGTCATGAGCCGACGATAGTCTCATCAATATTGTAAGTATACTTTACAATATCCAGTGGAAACATTGTTACAAATATTTGACCACCAGTTAAGATGAAACTGCTAAACGAATATTATTGTGTTTGGTATAGCAATTCTTTGCAAGGTTGTGGGTTCGAGTCCCACCTGAGCCCTACGGTGAATTTTTTAAGTGTATTATTTACTTAAGAATAACAGATCATGTTGTTATAGGTGGACTTAGAGGAACATTAAGAGTAATGAAGATGGAATTGATTGACTATGAGACGTGTGAGCCACTGGTGAAGGGCTTCCGCAACCTGAACTGGATGAAATTTCAAGAACATCAGCTTTGCGTGAACGAGTCTGTTTCCGAAGGATCCGTTGTGTAATGTAAGAATTTTCCCTTTTTCTTAGAATATGCGTCACTTCAACATAATCACCGTCAAGATTAGCTTTACTATATATACCGTTATTTTTTTTTATTGTTTACTTACATCCCGAAAATATCGTAATAGGTATTGTGAATAAAGTCCAATCAGCGTGTCAGATCAATAAAATAAGTGGAAAAAAAAACAGCTGTTTCATACAAAATAAAATATCCATCTAATAATGTATGGAAAAGCTGATTTTTTTTCGCCTTTTTTTGTTAATCTGACATGCTAAATGGACTTAATTCACGATACCTACATATTATGAGGTTTTCGGGATATAAACAATAAAAAATAACGGTGTATAGATAGTTTCCAACAAGTCAAAATGTTTAAATGGAGGCAGCTCCGGTGACCCAATAATACCCAGTAACTTAGGATTTCGAAAAATAGTGGGAAGAATATTTTGATCATGGGCGCACAGCTGAACACAGCTCCTGACTAGTGTGCACTAATATGTGTATTGTTTTTTTTTATGTGATAGGTGGCAGACGAGCAGACGGATCACCTGATGGTAAGCGATTGCCGCTGCCAATGGACGCTCGTGACACTAGGTGAGTCACAAGCGCGCTGCCAACCTTTAAACTGCCCCTTCCCCCGGATTGGACCTCCGGTACCCTCATTCACGCAGCGAAACACAGCACAGTGCTGCTTCACGCCGAAAACTAGGCCTTGTTTTTTTATGTTAGAGGCGACAAACGAGCAAGCAAGTCAGCTGATGGAAAGTAACCTTCGCTGCCCATGAACATCCGCGAAATCAGAGAGATTGCTAATGTGCTGCCGGCCTTTTTAAAAAGGAGTACGCTCTTCTCTTGAAGGTCCCTAAGTCGTAGCCGTCGGGAAATGCTCCCACAGGCAAACCGTTCCACAGAACTGAGGTGCGAGGTAGAAAGTTCCGTGAAAAACGCACAGTACTTATTAGATGGCCATCCATCGAGATGATGGGGATGGAATGACAATCGCTTGCGCGTGGTTCGATGTTGGAATTCAGCTGCAGGGAGTAGATCAAACAGTTCCTCAGAGCACTCCCCACGAAAGATGCCGTATAGAATGCTGAGGGAAGCTATATCCTAGCTATAGCCGCCACAGTGCTAGAGGATCAAGTCGACTAGAGAGAGTCAAGTCACCGGCAATTCGAGCAGCTCTACGTTGTACGCGGTCAAACGGAAGAATTTCGTTGGTTGGTTGATTCTAATTTTTGCTCGCGAGTGTATCTAAATCTATATAAGTGTAAGCCAACTGGGGGCAAATTATAAGGGGTAGAATCTTGAAAATGTATATAATCAAAATAACACCTACTATTTTGATAGCGTACATGGGAGCACTAAGAAAGGTTTTTTGTAAATTCATCCATAACCGCCCCTGTTCGGGCACCGATGCTTCCGAAAAAAGGAGAAAAAAACGTTTTGACACTTCATGTCACTGTGCAAAATGCAGTCCCGAAACATAGTGAGGAAGGGCCACTAGATAGATTTAATTAGATTAGATTAGATTAGATATATAAATACATAGAGAAATATTTCACAACATCACATACATTGATCTGACTCGAGATAGGTATCTCAAGCACCTGTGTTACGGATATCAGAACCAACATCGAAATTACAAATATATACATTTGATACTTTTCTTTTGTAAATACATACTTATAATACATAGAAAACACCCAGACTAATACAAACAGACATGTTCATGCACACAAATTTTTGTACGGTGCGGGTATTATAATAATTATTATTATATGCGGGTGCGAACATCATCATCATCATTTCAGCCAATAGACGTCCACTGCTGGACATAGGCCTCCCCCAATGTTCTCCACACAGATCGGTCCTGTGCCGCCCGCATCCAATGGATTCCCGCGATCTTCACCAGATCGTCGGTCCACCTTGTGGTGGGCCTGCCACGGCTGCGACTTCCTGTGCGTGGCCTCCACTCCAGGACCTTTCTGCCCCAACGGCCGTCTGATCTCCTCGCTATGTGCCCTGCCCATTGCCACTTGAGGCATGCAATCCTTTGGGCTATGTCTGTAACCTTAGTTCTCCTGCGGATCTCATCATTTCTGATACGATCACGCAGGGAGACTCCGAGCATAGCTCTCTCCATTGCTCTCTGGGTGACTTTGAGCCTCCTTAATCGGCACATTGTAAGCGGCCATGTTTCGGTTCCGTATGTCATCACTGGCAACACACACGCATTGAAGACTTTCGTCTTGAGACACTGCGGTAGGTCGGCCGAAAATATGCTGCGTAGCTTCCCGAACGCTGCCCAGCCGAGTTGGATTCGTCGATCGACCTCTTTCTGGAAGTTGGACTTACCAAGCTGGACTTTTTGTCCGAGGTAGATGTACTCGTCTACAACTTCCAGTGTAGAGCTTCCAACCTTCACAAGAGTGGGTACGACATGGGAATTCGACATGATTTTCGTCTTGTCCATGTTCATTTTCAGACCCACTTGTTGGGAGACTCTACTGAGGTCGTCAAGCATTGTGCCTAGGTCTTCCAAGGTCTCAGCCATGACTACGATATCATCAGCGAATCGAAGGTGCGTCATGTACTCACCATTTATGTTGATGCCAAGTCCATCCCAGTCCAGAAGTTTAAACACGTCCTCCAACAGAGTGGTGAACAGTTTCGGCGATATAACGTCACCCTGTCTCACACCTCGCCGGAGAGGAATGGGTTTTGATTCCTGGTCCTGAAGACGGACTGACATTGTGGCGTTTCCGTACAATGACTGCAACACTTGTATGTATCGGTAGTCTATTCGGCACCTTTGGAGAGATTGTAGCACGGCCCAGGTCTCGACAGAGTCGAAGGCTTTTTCATAGTCCACAAACGCTAAGCATAATGGCAGGTTATACTCTTCGGTCTTCTGTATAACCTGCCGCAGCGTATGTATGTGGTCTATAGTGCTAAAGCCTTTTCGAAATCCGGCTTGTTCGGGAGGCTGGAAGTCGTCGAACCTGCGTGCGAGACGATTCGTCATAACTCTCGAAAACAGCTTATATATGTGGCTCAGCAGCGTGATAGGCCTGTAATTCTTCAATTGGGATTTGTCACCCTTTTTGAAGAAAAGCCTCACCACGCCAGAGTGCCAAGCTTTGGGTGTCTTTCCCTCAGTGATGATGGAGTTGAAAAGCCTCTGAAGGGTTTTCAGGACAGGTCGTCCACCTGCTTTCAGAAGCTCCGCTGTGACTCCATCATCACCCGGTGCCTTACCGTTCTTAAGCTGTTTGAGAGCTATGCTAATCTCGTATAGGCTGACGTCCGGGATATCTTCGGTGTAGTGCCGGGTTAATTTGGCTCTGCGCTCAACGGCCTGAATGACAGGTGTGCATGATGTCGCGTAAAGCTGTCCATAAAAGTTTTCAATCTCAGCCAAAAGTTCTGGGCGTGACGTGACGATTCTGCCATCCTCTGTTTTGAGCTTGGTCAGCAAGCTCTCTCCAATAGCCAGGTCTCTGGCGAACACTTTGGAGCCTTTGTTCCGCTCTATAGCCTCTTTAATACGTTCCGTATTAAATCGGCGTATGTCCCGGGTCAGGCACTTGGAGATGCGCTTGCTGAGCTGCCGTCGTTGACGAGCTTCATCAGAGGTTTGCAGAACCATTTTCCGCCTTTCCTCCATTAACTTAAGAGTTGGCTCTGAGATTTTACTGGCTTTTTTCGTACGGCTAGGTCTGAAGACCTTTGCACCCGCCGTAAGAACAGCTTTCACGAGCCTGTCATTATATATGTCCACGTCTGAGCAGCTCTCTAGGCAATCGAAGCGATTTTCCAGCTCGAGTTGAAAGCTCTCGGGGTTTTGAATCTGGATGGCTACAGGGCGGAGCGTAGATTTTATCAGTCGATACCTTTCGGATGTAACGTGTAGATTCAAAGTGCCTCTTACCATTCGGTGATCACTTCCAGTGTTCACTGAATTGATCACTGAGACATCATTGAATATCCGGGTCTTGGTAGACATGATGAAGTCAATCTCATTTTTTGTAACGCCATCCGGACTTTCCCAGGTCCACTTACGATGCAGCCGTTTTTTAAAGAAGGAGTTCATCATGTAGAGTCCTTCCCTCTCCATATACTCGGCTAGCATTCGACCTCGGTGGTTCCGGATTCCAGATCCAAATTGCCCCACTTTCGACTCCTCATCGCCCTTTTTGCCTAGCCTTGCGTTGAAATCTCCCATGACAACAGTGTAGTGAGTATTGGAAGTATGTATTGCCCGAGAGATATCCTCATACATTACTTCCACTTCCTCGTCGGGGTGTGTCGAGGTCGGGGCGTAAACCTGTATTACCTTTAACGAATACCGTTTGGTAATTCTGAGTGTAAGGTACGCCACCCTATTCGACACACTTCCGATTTGTACAATGTTGTTCACGAGGGACTTGTGGACAATAAACCCGACTCCACCTTTGGACAGTTCTTCGCCCTCCCGGAAATAAAGCAGATTCCCGGATTTAAGGATCATCGTATCCTCGCCCTGTCGTCGGACTTCGGATAATCCTACAATACTCCAGCGAATTCTGCTTAATTCTTCCTCTAGTTCCAGCAGCTTCTCTTCGGTCCGCAGTGTGCGTGTGTTGTACGTTGCCAGGGCCAAGGTTGTTTGACGGTAGGTATTTGCCACCCGGGTTCGCACCCCCCCCCCCCCCCCCCCCCGGAGCCGGGTGCGAACCCGCATATAATAATTATTATTATAATTTATATTAAAATAATTAAAATTTAATTGCACAAACAATTAACGAAATATGATAGATTGAAGCTTTTATATGCATATATTGCACGAGGATTATCTGCGATAGCACAGCAGTCGCATGGTCTAATGACTAACTGCTTTCAGGGTTCAGGTGGGACCCCACTCGTGACTGTGGGCAAGCTGGCAGGATCCGAAGACCAGATTCCTTACGCTGTCGGAGTGACTTCCAGTGCCCTGGGATGCGGTAAAGTAGGTTTCTACATGAAAATTTCCAGTTTAGTGGACTGGATCGAAGAAATAGTATGGTCTAGTGCTTAGGACTACTCGTACTTCGATATTGGAAAAGATGGGATATAAAAATATGAAATAAATAATTTTTATGGGACTGAGTTTTAATCTGGTCTACTGGTTTAAGAAACACTATTCTTATAGATCAGAGGTAGGGTTGGTTTTTTTAAAAAAACGTCACGATTACAACATTTAGGCTTATTTACTTTTCAAAATCAAATAATTACAGAGCAAGAAATCATGAAGTAACGTTAAAACGGATTAGAGATAGAATTTAGGTATCTAGGGCTCAAATCTAGGAAACCTAGGTTACAAATTGGAAGAGACGTCCGTCGCGTTCAACCGCCAGCCAAAAAGTGAGTGCCGCGCTCGACGACCGGCGCACGCAGGCTCGCTTCCCCCACCAGCCCTGGTGACGTCGGCTGCTGACGTCAAAGCCAGCGCGTATTATAATACGGCCAGCCTGACTTCACCGGCGTCCTCGTCCGCTTGTCCTCTTTTTTTGCACAGCTTCTGGGGCGGCATGATGAACTTCAGCCTCAGACGACCACTTGGTTCAGCTCCTGAGGTACTGATGAGCTCGTCACAGGCATCGTATAAATCATTATCATCTTGCAACCACCACACAGATAGCATTACAATTTAATCAGAGTTTTATCCACAATTCAAACTCGAAATACAGCTTATAATATTTCTATTGTGAGCGCCTCTAGTAACATGGAAAGTTCCTATTACACAAATCCCATTTCCACATTGCCTAAGATAAATAAAACAGCACTTGCAATCATCATACACATACATACATGTACCCTCATACAATATTATTTACATACCAAACTGTCAATATCGAAATACATGTAAAATCAAAATTCTACATTGCGCAATCAACCCCCAACGAATACCATGGTGTCTGCCACAACAGCTAAATGTTGCACTGCGTTTTCCAATACATAAAACCAAGACATAAAACATACAGCAACCGCATACAAAAACTTGGTCACCCACTACAAAAGAACGCGGTGGTCTTCTATCCTTATTTACAGTCGAGTCTTGTTGGTTCTGGTTTGCAACAAGTAACTCAGTGGCATTCTGCCTCCTTAAAGTGACCAAAGCCTCGCGGTTAGCGTTTGTATTATTCAATGCTACATCGCGTACAAGAGATCTTACAACTGGGGTAGTGCCATCAATCCCAAGAAGGAGCTGCAACACTGACATATGGGTCGTTGCATGTTTGGTCATATTTAAAATTAATTGCACCCTCCAAAGAATATCTGACCAGTCCGAACCCCTATTGTTTACTTCTATTCTTAATAAATTAAGCACAGTCCTGCAGTATCGTTCTGCTTGGCCATTTTCATGGTGCATTTCTGGAGTGATGAAATGTATAGTGCACCCTAACTCAGTTACAAAACTTTTAAAGCTAGTGCTCTCGAACATTCTGCCCTGATCATTTACTATTAAATTTGGTGTGCCAAACAAGGAAATCATATTAGTGAAAACACGTTTTAGTTCGTCGGCGTCCTGCCGGTAAAGAGCATATAAAAGGCAATATTTGGAAAAGGCATCAACAATTACAAGTATGTACTTGTAACCTTTAGATTCGGGTAGAGGACCCAGAACATCCATGTGTATGGTAAGAAAAGGTTCCTCAGGCTTTGACCATGACTCTATAGGCTGGTGCGGAGCCCTAGGTATCTTTTTATGCGACAAACATATAAGACAATGCGTTATGTATTTTCGAACAAATTGTCTTAGGGCCGGAAACCAAAAATGTCTCAATATAAGGTCTACTGTTTTGTCTATTCCGATGTGGTCATGTTCGTCATGGAAAATCCTTAACAGAGACAGTCTATGGCCCCTCGGGATAAAACATAACAGTTTTAAATCCTCCCCTGCTGTAGGAGAGTATTTATAATACAGCAGATTGTTACGGACTACGTACCTCGTTGAATCCAACTGACCATTATTTAACTTGTCGATCAAGTCACGTGTCTCACTGTCCGCAGTTTGGGTGATCTGTGCCCAGTTAGCCGGTCGGTCTATATGTAGGACTCGAGCAGGATTTCTACTTAGGAAATCTGCATGAGACATAAGTGTTCCCTTTCGGTACTCAATATTAAACTTAAAGTCCTGCATATATACCCACCAGCGAGCGACACGGGGTACCAGATCCTTTTTACGTTCGGTCAGTTTCAACGAATTGCAGTCCGTTACGATCTTCAATTCAATTCCGAGCAAGTAGTGGCGAAAATGTTGTAGCGCTTTCACTATAGCCAAGGTTTCCAGTTCATAGCTGTGATACCTTGACTCCGTTCCCTGAGTGGCCTTACTGAAATAAGCGACCACTCGCTTTCTTCTCTCACCATGGTCTTGCAATAAAACTGCACCGTAGCCCTGCGAGCTGGCGTCGGTGTGCAGCTCCGTTGGAAGACATGGGTCAAAGATCGCAAGCACAGGCTCATCAGTAAGTCGCTCAATGATGTACTTTCGCGCCACTTCCTGCTCGTCACCCCACACAAAGGGCTCGTCCTTTTTAGAAGCTTGGCTATGCTAGCGGTTTTTGCAGAATAGCCAGCTATATATCGCCTAAAATAACCAGCGAGCCCCAAGAATTGTCGAACCTGTTTAACGTTAGTTGGCTTCGGTGATTTAATCAAAGCTTCGACTTTTCCTGGGCTCGGCCGTACCTGACCCTGACTGATTAACCTACCTAGGTATTCAACTTCGGTGGTTAAGAAACGGCACTTTTTGAGGTTAATTGAAAAACCTGAGCAAGTTAATCTAGCCAGTACCTCTCGCAATGTTTGTAGTCCTTCATCGATGGTGTCTGATGGTATTAAAACATCATCGATGTACACCAGGACCCTGCCGCTTTCTATGAAGTCTTTTAAAGTAGCTGTAATTATTTTATTGATAAACCACAGGCGCGTTAGCAAGACCATAGGGCATTTTAATGTACTCATAGTGGCCCTCCGGCGTTACAAACGCGGTTTTAGGTATAGACTCTGGGCTTAATTTTATTTGGTGGAAGCCCGTGGCCATGTCTAGACTAGAGAAGTACTTGGCCTTGCCAAGCCTGTCAATGTGGTCCTCAATCAAAGGCAAAGGGAACCTAGCTTTAATAGTTACAGCATTCAGGGCCCTGTAATCGACGCACATTCTGTCAGTGCCATCCTTCTTTTTTACAAGAAGGATGGGACTGGCGTATTCAGAATTTGACTCGCGGATTATGCCCTTACTCTCCAAGTCTTTTACTATTTCCCTGACGCGTAATTTCTCATCAAGAGAAAGCTTATACGGGCGGTAATGAACGGGCACATCACTACTCAACTGAATATCCATTTGCCCAGTAGTCACGGTAGATGTGGCAGTGCCACTGACGAAAGATTGAGAAAATACATTAATAGTACTCAATAATTGAGTCTTATCATTTCCGGACAGCGAAGTATTAATTTGATCGAGACCTAGGTCTTGCAAATGGTGAACAATAGCAGGATCATCAATTCGGACTAACCGTTGAATCTCACTTGACCTAATATAAGTAACGCCTTGACGATTCAAAACATCGGTGCCAATTAGAACAGGTGTACTCATACTAAAATCTGGTACTACATATAACTCAACATCTAAGGAGATTTCAGGAAATTGGATCATCAGCGATACGCTATAGGTTGATTTAATTTCTTGGCTACTTATTCCCCGTAAAAGACGATATGTGGGGACTTTATTGCACTGAAAATGTTTCAGAATAGATTCAGTAACAAGGGAAATGCTAGAGCCACTATCTACCAAAATATCTTGGGGCACACCCTGAATGACGGCTGGCATAACGTCGATGTTAGTATTCGCCTCCAGCTTTCGACAAAAGTTTACACTTTTACTCTGCCTATTAGTACTTTCAACGCGTTGCTTCACGAAGCATGAATCAGAAGTATGACCGATTTTATGACAATATGAACAATTTGGGACATTACTAGGCGGATTCGACGGTTTGCTCGTAGATTCATCACGTCTGGTTAGATCTAACCTAGGTCGCTTGGGACAATTCGAACGTTTGTGACCTACACTTCCGCATCCAAAACATGTCATGCCTGGCTTGATATTACGCTTAAGAGAGGACGCAGGAATATTTCTATTGAAGCGAGGATTATTGTCAAATCTAGTGCGAGTATCCAGCCTAGGCTTTGAATAGACAGACAAAAACTCGACTAGTTCGTGAGACTTAAGTTTAGCATTCGTTGCTGCAACTTTTACTTGAGGGTCTACAATACCGCGTATTATAATAGCCGTTCTCAAATCATCAGACAATCCGGTTACTATATTTAGGCGCAACAAGGAGCGGCGGGCGTATTCAGCATAGGTTGAGTAATTCCTACAGTCCGTATTCATAACTTCATATAATATGTTCGCCACATCAACACTACGCGGGCATAGGTATTTGAATTCGCGCTTAAAATTACTCCACGTACGCTCGCCAGTAACCCAGTCACTCAACCATGAAGACGCATCCCCTTTAAGGCAATTAGCTACCCGCGAAAAACATTCACTATCATTCCAATGATTTAACAACCGGGCTTGATCGACTTCCACACACCAATTATCAAAATCGTGAATCTTAGGGTCAAAATTGGATATATAAAAATGGACAGGTCTCACTTGACTCAACGATGCAATGGCTCCAGCCAGCTTCTCTGTCACCTCATCCGCTACGCTTCCGCACCGTGAGGAGGCTCCACATATCTTCATCCGCTCAGACCCACAACCCCCAACCGACGCAGCCCCCAGACAAGCCTCGGCAACGCATGACCCCGTCAATTCGTTTGGTACGGATTGCAAGGGTATACTAGTTACCGACGCAGGCCTAGGAGGTGTGTACGGCTGAAGGGGCGGAGGCCCCAAGCGTGGCGGATCCCTCAGCGGCGGTGGAGTCTGCGGTGGCGGCGGCGGAGGCGGCGGAGGAGGCGGCGGCGGTTGCGATTGCGACTCGGACGTATTGCCTAACCTACCCTCAATTGTATTTAATCGATTCAAAATCGTCTCTAAAACATCGTTTTTCGATTTAGTTTTACGTGATTTACGTTCCGACATTATTACAGCAGACAAATAGTACTCACTTCAAAATCTAATCCACCATTGCACATTAACAATTTCAAAACTAAAACGAACTTCACTTCACTTAATTACCTTACGCGCGCTAAAAATAGATCGGAAACCAAACACAACCGGTTACATAGTCAGAATGCCACTATGGAAAATCTAATTAGAAAACGTGAGCGAATCCCACTTCTGATCTTATAGATCAGAGGTAGGGTTGGTTTTTTTAAAAAAACGTCACGATTACAACTTTTAGGCTTATTTACTTTTCAAAATCAAATAATTACAGAGCAAGAAATCATGAAGTAACGTTAAAACGGATTAGAGATAGAATTTAGGTATCTAGGGCTCAAATCTAGGAAACCTAGCTTACAAATTGGAAGAGACGTCCGTCGCGTTCAACCGCCAGCCAAAAAGTGAGCGCCGCGCTCGACGACCGGCGCACGCAGGCTCGCTTCCCCCACCAGCCCTGGTGACGTCGGCTGCTGACGTCAAAGCCAGCGCGTATTATAATACTATATATTTTAGTACTAAATGCCCTGTTGGTCTAAAACGCCCTGTTGGTCTGAACGCCCTGTTGGTCTAGTGGTTTAAGTACCGGGCCGTGATCTCGGGGTCCTGGGTCCGATTCCCGGGTCGAGCGAAAAGTATGTTTCGAATTTTTCGGACATAGCTCGGGTTTGTGATCACCAATCCGCATTTGGCAAGCGTGGTGATTAAGCCTAATCCCATCATTGTAGCGATGACTTGTTTTCTATGATGGAGGCCTTTGCCCTGCAGTGTGACAGTCTATAGGCTGATATTTTACTTTACTTTTACTAAACAATCTAATTAAGTAGCACAAAAATGTTGTATAAGCACATTAGTTAGTACTTACCTTAGTTAGTCCTATACACCTCTCCTCAAACAAACAAAACTAGCACTTTAAAGCTTAGACTAGCGGCGGTATTGTTAAGTTAGCAAGAAAACAGATAAGTCCAATGTATTAATGTAAGAAAAGTAGTTTTGGTGCGCGGAGAAACATAACTAGTATAAGCAAGCAAACAAATTGTAACTACTAGCAAACAAAGAGAGTCTGTGGTATGTAATTAATCAATAAAAAAAAATCAGTTCTTTTTTTCGAATCGTTACAGCGTACATAATTTTTTGTCGCTCTCGTTTTTCGTATATTTTCAATATTTTATTTATAAATTAACATAAATAATTTGTGCCTGCAACCACCGCATCGTCTTCTAGGCTGCCAGAATTTCTTTATAAATTAACATAAATAATTTGTGCCTGCAACCACCGCATTGTCTTCTAGGCTGCCAGAATTTCTTTATAAATTAACATAAATAATTTGTGCCTGCAACCACCGCATCGTCTTCTAGGCTGCCAGAATTTCTTTATAAATTAACATAAATAATTTGTGCCTGCAACCACCGCATCGTCTTCTAGGCTGCCAGAATTTCTTTATAAATTAACATAAATAATTTGTGCCTGCAACCACCGCATCGTCTTCTAGGCTGCCAGAATTTCTTTATAAATTAACATAAATAATTTGTGCCTGCAACCACCGCATCGTCTTCTAGGTTGCCAGAATTTCTTTATAAATTAACATAAATAATTTGTGCCTGCAACCACCGCATCGTCTTCTAGGCTGCCAGAATTTCTTTATAAATTAACATAAATAATTTGTGCCTGCAACCACCGCATCGTCTTCTAGGCTGCCAGAATTTCTTTATAAATTAACATAAATAATTTGTGCCTGCAACCACCGCATCGTCTTCTAGGCTGCCAGAATTTCTTTATAAATTAACATAAATAATTTGTGCCTGCAACCACCGCATCGTCTTCTAGGCTGCCAGAATTTCTTTATAAATTAACATAAATAATTTGTGCCTGCAACCACCGCATCGTCTTCTAGGCTGCCAGAATTTCTTTATAAATTAACATAAATAATTTGTGTCTGCAACCACCGCATCGTCTTCTAGGCTGCCAGAAGTACGCGGAGGAGTGTTCCACTTTGCTTACGCGAAAAATTGATTAACATTTGTACAAGGTTATTTAATAAAAAGTGTTTGCCGAGAGATTGTAACCTTGAAATTGTTTAAAATAGATTCGGTTTGGTAGCTAAAAATTAAAATCGATTGGCATCGCTAGTGTGCCCTACCCGTCACCTTAAGCACTGATGTTACGGATTCAGACAACAGAAGAATTACTAATATATACTTAAAAACATATATATTACACCCAGACACTGAACAAACACAAGTGTTCATCACACGAATGTTTGTCCAGGACCTTTGGCGTACCAGGGTTAAACAATACCCAATGACAATGAAATACAATTTAGATGGATGGAGAACTTTTAAAGATCGATGTTCAATGTTGGCTGGTGAAGAAAATGTTAACTGCGCGTACGCAACATGTGAGCGATATAAGGCTTTACAACGACTTTTATTTCGTCAGTGCGCTTGCGACGAGCGATCATGGCCTGTCGGAACTTACCGTTTGGTGCGGTTGCGGGTAAGTTTTTTTTTATTATACATGGTGTAATGCGGTCCCAAATGGACAGTAAAATTAATAAGCTGACTGTACTTTTTTACTGCGCCTAACCTGGGAAAAGGGCAGGAGGATGATGATGACTTTTGGAAAAATTTAGACGGTACCCAGCTGGTGAATGCATTGGAAGATGTGGGTTCGATTCCCGCCTGAACAAGAATTTTTAAGTGCGTTATTTACTTACTTAAGAATAAATTGCAAAATATTGGTATAAACATATCAACTACCTTGTTAATTGTTTTACGTGTATTAACTACGATCTGTGATCTTGTTAAGGCATTGATTTATCAATCAATGCGTTTACGATGTAAATAATGTTATTCGCGTTTAACTTCCTGGAGTGAACAAGTAGGTTCTTGTTCACTCCAGGAAGTTCATAAATATAACTAATACTAGGTAGGTACCTAGTATTAGTTATATTTATGATACAATGCATAGTATTCATACCGAAAGGTGCCTTGTATTGTTTCCGAGGCACGGGGGTACAACACCGCTAACTTCCAGACTTCGGGCTGACACTGAGATGTTCTTAAGGTGACGGGTAGGGCACACTAGCGACGCCAATCGATTTTAATTTTTAGTTACTAAACCGAATATATTTTAAACAATTTCGGGATTACAACCTCTCGGCAAACACTTATACTATTTATTAAATAACCATGCACAAATGTTGGGTCCGTTTTTAATACGCGAAAAATTGATTCACGCCAAAAGTTGCCGCTTTTGGCAGTAATCCAAAATTCGAGTGCAATAGCAGACCAAACAGTTAATTAAATGTATTAAATAAATAGTATAGGTGTTTGCCGAGAGAATGTAATCCCGAACTTGTTTAAAATAGAGCCGGTTTAGTAGCTAGAAATTAAAATGGATTGGCGTCGCTAGTGTGCCCTACCCGCCACCGTAACCCTTAATCGGAAATTGGGAAAATAGTTCCCACCTGATTTTGAACCTTGTCTATCATGACATAAGAGCGAAAAGCAATGAAATTGTTCGTTGACTTATAACCTATTAAGGGCAGAAAAACTGAAGGTACTAACTTACATTAGTGAATGAGTGATCTGAGTCAGAGAGAGATAGAAGCTGTCAGCGCAGGCGACCCTTACAAGGTTGCCTTTGGCCCGACCCGGGGATCGAACCTCCCCAAGCGCGATGCATAGAGTAAAATGTATTTCTGAAATAGAGTGCTAACTTCGCGTTTTTTCTGCTTCCCGGCGACCGTCGCACCGCCCGGTTTAATCCCGCTGTCCACCCTCAGCTAGTCTACCTCGGGTGGACAGTGAAATTTTTTTTAAAAACTTCCTTCTGTCCACCCCCTCTTTTAACCGAGAAGGGGTGGACAACGGGATTTTTTAAAATACTCGTTTCGATGTCCACCCAGGGTGGACTAGCAGAGGATGAACAGCGGGAATAAACCCGCCGCCGCCCTGGTAGACACGAATGACAACAGCCTCTTATGCTTACATACGCATAGGTGTAGAGCATGCTGCTATTACTGTATGAAAACTAGCGCGATCTAGAGGTCTTGGTGACACAACAAAGCGTCAGCATTTATAAATGTAGAATGACAAAAAAAATAGGCGGCTTGGGGTCATTGTTTCGGAAACACATTATGCTTGCGTGATGTAAACATGCATAGTGACATCTACCAGAACACTTATTAATTAGTACTTGCTTACAAACTAGCAGATACGAAAGCAGACGCTTTGTTGTGACACTAAGACCACCAGGTGGCGTTAGTTTCCATACAGTAACACTTTTGTACTAAGTCGACACACCATGGTGCGACAGCACTACCCTCTGCGATAGCGAGGTAGTCAACAGGAAAAGTGGCTACTTGTATTTTAGGTATATAGGTACCTCTTAATAGTTATGTTTTATTATGCTATGCACATAGTATGCCTACCAAAAGAAACCTTGTGTAGTATATGAGACATATCAAGTACATAATTACAATCGTTATAGTGTTTGTTCATTTGAAGAGATAAGGAAAATGTATCAAGACATCTCTAAATAACCGATATTATAAGAACTTAGGCCGGATTCGACCAATCTTATTCCGATACAAGATCTATGGTATAGCCACAGATATTATAATACTAGTAGTATAGCGATGTCATTCCATACAATACTGACGTTATACCATAGATTTATCCATGGATAAAAATTGGTCAAATCGGGCCAAAGTTGTTGTCATAGTCGGTGGCTATAACATTAATTATTTACTGTTCCAGTGTTGTGTCTTCAATTTATATTTGCAAAGGTGAGTTTTTAAATAAAGGGATTCTGGCGACGTAATTTTAAATGTGATATCGACGGTTAAAAACAAAGACTATCTACATACAGGGTGTATCTGTGGACATTTACATCCCTTTAACCACGTGTTCTACCAACCAATCTGAACAACATTAGTTTTACGACTTTTCGAAATTAGTCGAAATTTTTTTCGACTCCCCATACAAAATGACTAAGTCACGTGACCGACTTTGTATGAGAAGTTGAATATTTTTATGCGAATTTTCAAAAGTCATAGAACAAATGTTGTTCAGAATGTTTGATAGAACACGTGGTTAAAGGGATGTAAATGTTCACAGTCAAAGTCGGGGAGTCGAAAAAATGTTCGATGAATTTCGAAAAATATTTGAAAAAATGTTGTTCAGAATGGTTGCTAGAACATGTGGTAAAAGGGATGTAAATGTTCACAGATACACCCTGTATTTAAATTTACAAACCCAAAACACGTAGATAGGTGTTATGAGTTCTTAAACGTCGATATGTGGCCGACGAGAAAATGAAATTTGTAACCATGACTCAGTTGGTCTGGTTCCCCTGTCAAAGGGTTGCGACGGTCAGATGGAAGTCACTTTATTGTAATAATTACCAGACTCCGGACTCCGCATATCCTGAATCATGGTACCCTGAGCTCCAAATCCAAATCGACAGCTTTGGATGCAACCGGGAATTAAACGCTAAAATGATTAAATAAAACACTACTAAGCTTACTTATAGTATTGGAAAAAATTTTTACTTGCGCGATGTATTTATGCACAACGCCATCTGTAGGAAGAATGAGGAACGAATGTTCCCTACAATTAGCAATAGACATTTTACAGTTCATGTTATTTTCATTATGAATATATTTGTTTGTGTTTTTATTTACAGGTATGTATTTTACTTAGATTCTTATTTATGTATTTATTAATAGGTTTAAACAATGATGATGCAGTCGTTTTCAGAAAACAATGTTCACTCACTTTAAATAGTTCGTGGCTTTCTTGCCAAAATTCAAATTTTTGGTTTTTATTTATTAAAACATTTACTAACAATTTCAGAACAATCCAAAACCTGATTTCAGAGCTCCAGGTCGGAGAATAAGTGAAGAAAGTAAGTAAAATGTCTAATTATGATAAGTACAGACATCCACACATAAGGCTACTACAATCTGTCAAAATTTCTCAATTGATATTGAACCCTCTCAGAACAATTATAGTTATTGTTCTGAGATTGAACCGAATGTGTTTAACATTAAGGAAAAGACTTTGATAGTTATGTACGTATAGTGGTTTCAATTTATTCATTTTGACTACATTCTACCTTTTAGGGTTCCGTAGCCAAATGGCAAAAAACAGAACCCTTATAGATTCGTCATGTCCGTCTGTCCGTCCGTCCGGCCTTATGTCACAGCCACTTTTTTCCGAAATTAAGAACTATTGAAACTTGGTAAATAGATGTATTTTGTTAACCGCATTACGATTTTTACAGATAAATAAGAAAAAAATATTTTTTGGGGGGTCTCCATACTTAGAACTGAAACTCGATTTTTTTTCATTAAACACATACGTGTGGGGTATCTGTGCCTTTGAAGATTATATCGAGGTTGCAAAAAAATTTTTTTTCTAACTGAATAGTTTGTGTGACAGACGCTTCCAAAGTGGAAAAAAATTAGAGGGGGGCCCTCTAATTTCTAAAATAAGAAATCGAAAAATCTAAAAAAACCATATGATGTACATTACTATAAAAACTAACAACGAAAATTGTTTTGAACGAAATCCAGTGAGTAGTTTTTTTACGGAACCACTTGTGCGTGAGTCCGACACGCACTTGGTCGGTTTTGTTTTTTCACCATAAACTAAGTGTTTTTTCGTTACAGAATGCCTTGAATACAACTGGCAAAGAACACACACTGAAAAATGCTCAAAAATAATTCCAGTCTTGCCAGATATCACAGGCCACAAAGAGTTTGGTAGGTATAAATAATTTATCAGTAGGTCGAACCGAAATGCACCCATGTCATAATAAGTACTGTCCGATCGCGGTTTTTTGCCACGTGGCAAAAGTCGGGAATTAACGCTGTTTAATAAATAATACATTCGTGTACAAGCGTCACTGCTTTTGAAATTCTCCCATTTTTTTTCTTTTTTTTAATATGGCTCTACCCGAAGATAATTCGCCAATGTCAAGTAACTGATTGAGAATAAGTAGGTAGTCAACAGTCGAAGTTCAGTCAAAGTCACAGTCACTCAATTAAACGCCGGTGTTTTACGTTTTATCGACCTACGCATTCAGCGGATATCACTCTAAAAGCAATTGCAGGTTTTAAGACTCTATTTGGTCCAAGCAAGTTGTCACGAAACAACTCACTCAACACACAATAGCAGTGTTAAAAAAGATACAATCCAACAATTCTTATTATTAGGATCACTTTGCGGCACTTCACTGCACAAATAAATACCAAATTTGAACACTAAAAACCACTAGACACTAATTTAAAACCATTGAATTGCATCAGACCACGCGGCTTGTTTTAGCCCTACCCGCCGAATTCAAAATTCTCCCATAGAAAACATATTGTACAGCGCCCCCATGTCATTGTCACTGAAGTGCCTTCTAATCGTAGTAAAAATCAAAATAAAAAAAAACTATATTCAATTTAAGTCCATACAGAACATTTATGAATATCAAATATTATGTAATTTACTACTGATTCAATTTCTACCGAGAAGGATCAGCAAGAAACTCAGTAGTTACTCTTTTCAAATAATATGGTAATAAAATTTTTCATTCTTATACAAATTAAGATAACAGTGACTACTGTTAATGATATACAATGTATGCATATAATCAAAATCGTTTAGATAAATCGTCAAGTAAATTATGAAATGAATTATATAATTTCTCTTCTCAATTGAAACTCTGCAACATCATCAATATTTGAAAAGAGTAACTACTGAGTGCTGGTGTCTTCTCAGTAGAAATCGACATTCCGAACCAGCGGTACATATTATGTACCTATTTTGACATTCATAAGTGTTCTGTGTGGACCGAATTTTTTTTATTTTTTATCTTATCTTTTATACATTAGAGGACAGGCGAAGAGATCAACATGTCCAGGAATCTTTATTATTTACATTATGACAGACATCCTCGTCGCTTCTATGATGGGATTAAGCTTAATCATCAAGCTCTTGCTTAATGCGGATTGGTGATCATAAACCGACTTCGAAAAATTTAAATCATAATTTTTGGTCGACCCGGGAATCGAACCCAGGATTCCGAAATCACGGCGCGGTACTTAACCAATAGACCAACAGGGCGTCAACTCATACCAGCCTTCATTCCCAAATCGTTCGAGCCCAATTCTCGTACTCGTGACCTCAGAACAATAAAAGCAACTCGTGACATTTATTTTCATACGACATACTTATATCACTAAAACATAGTTATTTGTATGGTTTTCGGGTGATATCCGCCATGTTGTTAAAATGTCACGAGCACGAGAATTGGGCTCCTATAGTTACACTTTCTCTTATATCTACCGCCTCCATCGCCATCATTTCCTAAGTAATCAATAATTTTAATGTTTCAGACCCGGCACATACCGACTACCCGTACGTGGTCAGTATATATTTTTATATTTTGAGCTCTAAATCTCAATTTATTTGAATCAGATTGCAGACTTGAACATTACGTGCAAAAAAATCTAGCCGACCGGGCGTCGACCGGCTTTATACTCAAAGTTGGCCGGCCCGAATAAACATTCTTGACACCGCGACCCTTTCCCATCCTTTCCATGTGACATCATCGAAATCTGTGATTCGCAGTTCCTGTAGTCCAAATAGACGAAGTATGAAAGATCGACTTGCGTAGTTCGGTAGAGAAAGAACGTCGCCCAGCACGTCACCCCAGTACTAACCGCTTTTGCGCAGTTTTTCAAATTTCTATGAAGAGGCACAGTTTAGGGTGCATGTCTATGCATACAACATACATAAAATAAAGTTAACTTTTACCAGACCATTATTATCTGACTCTATAGTTTACTCTGACTAATTAAGGTGATGGGTAGGGCACACTAGCGACGCCAATCGATTTTGATTTTAAGCTACTAAACCGGATCTTTTTTAAACCGTTTCGGGGTTACAAACTCTCGGCAAATACTTATAACATTTATTAATACCGCCAAAACCGGCCACTTTTAGCGTGAATCAATTTTTCGCGTACAAAAACGGACCCAACATTTGTGCATGGTTATTTAATAAACAGTATAAGAGGTTGTAACCCCAAAAGTGTTTAAAATAGATCCGGTTTAGTAGCTAAAAATTAAAATCGATTGGCGTCACTAGTGTGCCCTACCCGTCACCTAAAGCTAATTAATAATGAACTTTGATGACGTATGTATGTTTGACTTTGAACTTTTAAATTGACTTTTCAGGGTAACATAGGATACAGGAAGGAGAATAGGTCAGAACTACTCGTAGACTTCATATGTGGGGCTTTCCTCGTAAGCCCCAAGTTCGCTATGACCGCTGCCCATTGTGTGGTTTTTTCCTCGCTAGCGCATAGATACACACCAGAAATTGTGAGGTTTGGCAGTACTGACAAAAAAGCGGATGTAAGTATTTTTTTTTGTAAAATATGGCTCTACCTGAAAATATTTTTCCAATTTCAAGTAACTTATAGAGAATAATTAATAAAAATAATAATTCTCACAACATCTCATACGTTGACCTGATTCCGTACTAAGTAGCTTAAGCACTTGTGTTACAGATATCAGACAACAGACACAAATATGTACTTAAATACATATATTACACCCAGACACTGAACAAACACAAGTGTTCATCGCACAAATGTTTGTCCAGGGTGGTTTTGGCGTAAGAGGCAGGGTCACTACCAATTGCGCCATCCGGTCAGTCGAATAAGTGGGTAGTCAACAGTCGAAGTCGGTCATCACTCAATAAAACGCCGGTGTTTTGAGTTTTATCGACCTACGGATTCTGCCGATACACTTTAAACACAATCGCGGGTTTTAAGACTCTATTAGGTCCAAGCAAGTTGTCCGTGACAAATCTCTCGACACACAACAGCAGTGTTAAAACGATACAACTCAACGATTCTTATTATCAGGATCACTTCGCGGCACTTCACTGCACAAATAAACACCAGTTCACTAAAAACCACCACAAACTAATTTATAACCTTTGAATCCTGCCAGAATCCCGGATGTATGTAGGTATTAAGTCTCTTCACGCCGACCAACTCGTCTGCATACTTTGTCCAATCTACTGCCGATGATACACATACATGAAAAAAATGTTCTTGAAAGATAGTATAACATCTTTTCTCGAGTCTTTGAAGCGCATCCGCAGCATAAGGATGTCTGCAACTCTAGAGGATACGAGTTGAAGACGCCTTAAAAATCTTTACACTCCTTTTTGGTAGAACCTCATTCTATATATTTATCTTAGAGTATTTCGCCACTGCCCTCACAAATTTATATTATCTTTCTACTTTTTATAGGTTTATTCATATGACGTCAAAATAAAAAAGATCATCAAACATCCTGAATACAAACCTCCGAAGAGGGATAGTGACATCGCCCTGCTGGAGCTTGAGGAGGAGCTGCCGATGACGAAGTCCGTCCAGCCTCTTTGCCTATGGCACTCTTCCCTGGATGGCGCAGATGAGCTCTTCTTACCAGGCAAGAGCAATAGTGAAGGAGGTACCGAAAAACGCTCCTTAAGCTTTTTCCTATTATTAAAATATCCTGCACCGATCGGCCGAGCGCAGCCGATGGCGACAGCTGGTAGAAACAATCGGAAGGAGGCACGATCCTCAGAAGTGAGGAAACGATCGAAGGGAGAGAATATCCTCCAACCGATTACGGTTAGGTTAGCTACGGAGGATATTATTATACTGATCAAGTGTGTGCGCAAACACAAGTGGTATATGGTAACGGAATAGAGAGTGCTCTATTCCGTTACCATATTCCGATGGGTCACTACTGTGGTGACACGACTGGAGAGAGATTGGGCACAAGAGCAACGGCTTAACGTGCTTTCCGACGCACGAGGGTACAAGACCGCCAACTTCCATACTCCGGGCTGACACTAAAAATTTTCACCGAAAACTTAGGTACGTACACATTTTTGGCCCGACCCGGGGATCGAATCCTGGAACTCTTGCGCAGCCGTAGCTTTAGAGTGCGACCCACTAACCACTACGCCATCGAGGCAGGCATTTCCATTATAGCTCAAGTATTGACTAATGACACTTAGGTAATTAACGGATATTAAAAACGACGAATTTTTCAAAAGAATCTTAAAATTTCAGTTACCAATTTACCTCAGAGCTGTTGTGTAAACTCAGTGGGCAGTTCCTTCATAACAGGAGGACATCGGATTGAGTACCTAATTAGGTACTACTGCATATGGATTTTTTCAATAAATAATATTAAGTCCATATAAAAGAGCAATTTCATAGGTAAAAACCTTAGATTTTGATTTAATCTAAGGTAAAAACCTATTATATACGACAGTGAAAAAATACATCGTGACAAAACGTTGGTGGAGAAATTTTAAAGTAATGTGTGAAGTCTACCAACCGGAATTGGACTAGAGTGGTAATACTGACTGCTATTTATTCTCCGAATAACATCTTATTCCATAACGTGGTTTAAAATAAGTAGTGTGATTAATACTGGGAATAACTGAAGAACTAGAATAAACATTATTACAAAACTAAGTTTAACGTTACTTAGTATATCAACTAATAATAACCTCTTTTTTTTCTTTTTGGCTTCTACAGTGTTGCCTACGGCATACACATTTATAACTCTGCCAAATAATAACCTCAAAATATCGATTCAGTGACAATGACAGCTTGTCCCTATGACAGTTCAATCCGTTTGACACAAAAGTTATTTGTGAGAAAGTTGTCATTTTACTTTTTGGATTTAAGCCCAAAAATATAATTTATGCTAATTTATATTACTTAGAAACCTTACTTAATACAATATTTCAAGTTATTGTTGCATAAAAGCATTTCTTAAAATATTTTTACTTCAGACAACAAAACAAGGTTATGGAAAATGAAAGGTCATTGAACGAATGATTGAATGATTCGATCAATTTTGACACTGTCCTGCGGTACTAAGTTGTCTATAATTAGTCGAGGATTTGTAAAAAAAATTCAGACCTAACATTATTCAGTAATAATCATGAACATGCTAGCTTAGGATCAAAGCCGGTATCAGAGTAGTGTTTTGTAATAAGAGGGTAAATCTCTTAAATCTAAGTGTAAGGCAACCAAAAAGAAACGTTATGAAACATTATTTTTCAGTCAGTTGGCCCCTTCCTACAGGAACGATTGTTAAGTCATCAGTCAAGGATAATATAACCAATTTTTTTGTAGGTGGAGAAATGAAGGTGGAACTGATTGACTACGAGATTTGTAAACGGCTGCGGGTACATAGGAATGTTCAAGAAGATCATCTTTGCGTGAAAGAGCCTGAGTACGATGAGCCATTTTGCCTTGTAAGTTTTATGCCTATTTTTCAAATAGCTGGTCACTTGGCTGCATTACCATCTGATGTTAAATGATGATGATGCCGAGGGTAGGTGGTGTCTAGCAATATTCTAAGCATTTTAGGGATTAGCCACACTGGCGGATTGCGAGCGTTTTCAAAGCGGAGCGACGACGCAGCGTTCACGCCGCGGAAGCAAGACGAATTCGCTGCGGATGCGCAATGGATTCGCCGGGGTTTTTTGCGTGGCCGCCACAAAAACAATAGCGTTCAGACTTATCTCTGCGACGAATCCACCCATGGACACCCGTAGAGTCACTAGTGCGCTGTCAACCCCCATCTCCCTCGGATTGGGCCTCCGGTACCCTCACTCAAGCAGCGAAACACAATAACTAAACAAACAGTGCTGTTTCACGCCGGTTTTCTGTGAGGCCGTGGTATCACTCCGTCAAGCCGGCCCATACATGCCGAAGCGTGGTTCTCCTATAGTCATATCTTCCGGAGATGATTCAAGTGCTTAGTGTAATTTATAAACGTCATGGTTGATGATTGGCACGCGAAATGGCCACAACTGCTGCCTGATTGCGGAAAAGCCCGCACGAAGGAAAAGAAACGTCATACTTGATTGAAGGTTTTACATGCATTGTATTAAGATTGTATTGACTGCCTCGGTGGCGCAATGGTTAGTGGGTGTCACTTTAAAGCGACGGTAGCGCCTGGGATCCCGGGTTCGACCCCCGGGTCGGGCCAAAATTTGTACCTGAGTTTTTCTGTTAAGAAATTCTCAGTGTTAGCCCGGAGTCTGGAAGTTGGCGGTCTTGTTGTACCCCCGTGCCTCGGAAAGCACGTTAAGCCGTTGTTCCTGCGCCTAATCCCTCTCCTCCCTCGAAATAAGAGGGTACGGGAGTAGAGAGTGCACTTGTGTCTGCGCAAATACTTGTGCACTGTAATATGTCCTGCGTCGATGGCTGATCGCTGAGACTGGCCGCCATAATCGAAATATCGGTTTGGAGGACATTATTAATAAGATAAAATGCATGCTCCGTGCGTATGGTAGAAAATCACTCACAAATTAAGAAGAAGATACTCCACGTCTCGGATAGCTTGTTAAATTTGTGGATACCTAAAATATTTGAATTAATGGTTCTAAACGAGGTAGTTCACTTTCAACACCTATTACGTGTTACTGTGATCGGGTTGCGAAGGTCAGACGGCAGTCATCATCATCGGCATCATCGTCAGCCCATTTAAGTCCCCACTGCTGGGGCACGGGCCTCCCTCAATCACATGAGGGGTAATTGCCATACTCACCACGCTTGGCAGACGGGTTGGCGTGGGTTTTGATATAAATGCAGAGTTTTCCTTCTCTGGGTGCTGATGATCATGCCAGCAGCTTTACCTTAGTCACCTTTTACGACACCTCGGTATTAGTGAAGGTGGCCTATTCCCACTCTGCCGGGGACCACACGGCAGTCGCTTGATTGTAATTAAGACCTGACTTCCCGAATCCTGGATCATGGTCCAAACAAACCCCGGGCTCTGAAGCGACGGCTTTCGACGAAACTAGGAATTATACGCTAAAGAAAGAATGAGGTTAGCATGGGTATAAATAAAGTATTTTTGTTCCAGGGCAAAGGTGGAATGCCACTCGTAACTACGAGCAAGCTGGTGGGAAGCGAAGAGCAGATTCCTTACGCTGTCGGATTGGCTTCCTCCAGCTTGAAATGCGGCAATGGCTTCGGCTTTTACACGAAAATCTCCAGCTTTATGGACTGGATCGAAGAAACGGTTTGGTCTAGTGCCTAGGCCTATACTCCGTAAATGGTAAAAGATAGCTTGATGACAGCTATGTTGTCACAGAAAAATGATCTTTAGGACAATAGTAATAAATATAGGGAATGAAACATGGTGAAACGATAAACTTTTTTTTTTAATATGGCTCTACCCGAAGATAATTTGCCAATGTCAAGTAACTTATTGAGAATAAGTAAGTAGTCAACAGTCGAAGTCACTCAAAGTCACAGTCACTCAATAAAACACCGGTAATTTTACGTTTTATCGATCTACGGATTCAGCAGATATCAGTCTAAAAGCAATCGCGGGTTTTAAGACTCTATTAGGACCAAGCAAGTTATCAAGAGACAACGCACTCGACACACAATAGCAGTGTTGAAAACGATACAATTCAACGATTCTTATTATTAGGACCACTTTTCCGCACTTCAATGAACAAATAAACACCAAATTTGTACACTAAAAACCACTAGATACTAATTTAAAACCTTTGAATTTGTATCAGCCCACGCGGCTTGTTTTAGCCCCATCCGCCGAATCCGATAAACCTTATGTTCATTGAAATAGCGGTCAAATGACATCTGTCATTCTAATCAACCTATATTTTACGGATTATAGTTTGTTTGGAGAAGATCGAGTAAATAATGGACTTAAAAAATATCGACAGTCTTTGGGTGTGACTCGATCTGCAAGTGGGTAACTACTTTACCCGCTCAGCTAGCAGAGACCTTGGTAAGTTGACGAACGGGTTCGAGTTCCACATCCCAAAGGTTAACGATAAATTCATAAGTGCATTATAACTTCAGGATGGAGAATCGCGAGAGATTGCTGTAACCCAAAAATTTGGAAAAGATGGCTTTAGTCTGAAATAAAGATTTTTCATGTGAGTGAGGTTTATTTTATAACCGACTTCAAAAAAAGTTCCCAATTCGACATGTATATATATATTTTTTTATGTTTTTTCGCCGATTACTTTGCCATTTATGAACCGATTTAGATGATTATTTTTTAGTTGGAAAGTAGATAGTCCCGGATTGGTACCATGATCAGGATATCAGGATCTGATGATGGGATCCTGGAAAAATTGAGGGGAACTCTCGAATTTTATAGGGACACGTAATGTTTTTGTATCTTTTTTCAAAACTGCAACAGTATTAACGTCTGAATTTATTAATTATGTGGCTCTTCTGATGATGGAAGGTCAACTCCTCAACGTTAAGGAGTTAAAAGATAACTCTTTCAATACTGTACTCACAATTTCTTTTTTTAGTTAAAACTGAGGTACTAAAAAGCTTAAAAAAAATCTGCGAACTAAAAGTGTGAGTGATAATTGAATGTTGTATTAAATTACAAGATAGTATTGGGCACCTACTTCGGTAAAACCTTTACTCGAGTGCACTGTTATAAAATGTTATTTGAAGTGTATAAAGTGTTAAAAATATTATTTGACACTTTTTAGTTCGTGGTTTTTGAAGGCGGTCTTATTTCGCAGAATTTTTTTTTCATCATCAGCCCATTAAGTCCCCACTGCTGGGCACGGGCCTCCCTCAATCACATGAGGGGTAATTGCCATACTCACCACGCTTGGCAGACGGGTTGGCGAGGGTTTGATATAAATGCAGAGTTTTCCTTCTCTGGGTGCTGATGATCATTCCAGCAGCATTACCTTAGTCGCCTTTTACGACACCTCGGTAAGAGTGAGGGTGGCCTATTCTACTCTGCCGGGGACAACACGGCCCCGGGGACAACACGGCCACAATCGATCGATCACAATAGATCAAACTGGTCGCAGTGATACTGGTCTGAATAGGACCTGCATAGCCGCCCGCTTAAAATAAAAAAAAAGTACTTACCTATTTTTTAAACCTTTTTGAATAACACACTCTATCTAATAAAAAGGCCGCATCAAAATCCGTTGCGTAGTTTTAAAGATCTAAGCATACAAAGAGACAAAAAGAGAAAGCGACTTTGTTTTATATATACTATGCAGTGATTAAATTATAGGCTGGTGCTAATGATGATTCCTATTAACATGTTCACGATCGGAAATACTTGGCCCTGATTTGTTACATAGGTACTCATTCCAACAAGTATTATTCTGTACGGTCAACAGCACATCACGGTATAGACTTGCAGTACGATAATACAGCTTGTGCCCGGACATAAGGGCGGTCTCAATGTCAAAGTGTATAGTCTGATGTGCTTTTGACTGTACCTAAGACGTCTTTAGTTAAATACTCTAGTTGTATCTTTTCTTATACTTCTATATAGGTAAGTTATTCAAAATATTTTGCTTTAACAGGAAAAATAATCAAACAAGGCATTAACATACCTATTTAATTTAAATTTACATTATAATAAAAACAAATGTGTAGGAAAATCAATCGAAGTTTATCCTTATAATGTCATACAGATAGATGCCTACTTAGGTATTAGGCATGTACACACGGCGTCACTTCAAGTTACCCTTGTTGACCCTTGGGCCGTCCTTATGTCTGGGGCACAAGTGCTATTTTTCTACTGGAGGGGGGTAATTGATCTGACGCTGACTGTACCTACACTATCGATTTTTTCATAAAAGGACTACGATCATAATGTATTGTCGGGATAATAGTTCAGTAGATACATATTTAATTTAAATTTACATTACAGTAAAAGCAGGTTATTGTGTGTAGGAAAATCAATTGAAGTTAGTCCTTATAATTTCATACAGATTTATTAGAAAAAATAGTCTCATTACGGTTTAGGGATGTACTTACACTATCGTTTTTTTGGGACGTAGATATCGTGGGAGGGCCACGATATTTAAGGAGTTTTCTCTAAAAGTGAAATATGTGTTAATTTCATTGGAACTCTAGAATCTCCAGAGCGAATTTTATTCCTTCGGTTATCGAGTAATGTAACGAGCCAAGGAAAACGCCACATGAGGATATTATGAGAATTCCCCAACCCAGGGCAAAAAACAGATTAAGTTGTTCAAGAAGTTTAAGCGACGCGACTATAATGAAGTTCATCAACCGAGCGGATGACCAAATCAGCACATTTTTCGGCGACGTACGAAGATAGCTCAAGATTATTTAGAACGTGCGATGTAATAATTGTATTATTGTTTTAAACATTGTTGTTGTGTAATTTGAATAATTTTGTATGTTAATTATTTATATATTGTAAACTCTCGTGTAAAGACCTCCCCCGGGCCAACTGTTTTTTTCAAAGGGAGTAACTGTAAAAAAAGGGAGTAATGTAGTAGCTCGGCACGCCCGATAAGGATTATCTCTAAGACCTACTGTTCTATCTACCTATCTCTGTCACGTAAGCTGTATCAGCAGATCAAACCACGTATGTGATACGATATGACGTCAGTCATCTCTAGTATATAAGCCTTGGAGATGTTCTCACATCATGCCTTTCGCATTATCAATAATAAACCAGTTACGTATACAAGACCTGGTGCATCATTATTTACGGGCCACCAGCTGCCTCCCGGCGGACTGGTGGCCAGCGATATCCCGTGCATATGTATTATGCAACACCCTTAGAATAATAACCTAGCACCTAAAAATTTCTTTAGTTATATACTCAAGTTGCATCTTTCCTTAAACTTCTATATAGGTTAATTCAAAATATTTTGCTTTAACAGGAAAACATTTTCAAACAAATAATTAACATATTTAATTAAATAAACATTATAATAAAAACTGGTTATTGTGTGTGGGAAAATCAATCGAAGTTTGTCCTTATAATGTTATACATGTTAGGGATGTACCTACCTACAATATCGATTTTTTTGTATAAGGATTACTTTGTCTAAGAAGGACTCCGTTGTAAAGTAGTTTGAGCGCGTGAGCGTGAATCTACGCAATTTCTACAGGAGACGTGCAGTGACGTCTGAAAGTGTTTTTTTTACCGGTTACTAGCCGATTTTCATACAGTGCACTCGGTTTAAATGTCTAAAAATATAAAAGTAACAGTCCATTAGTGAAAAATCTAGATTAATAATGGATGTCAGAAGTGCTCGATTTTTAACTAAGTATTAACACTTAGGTAGGTACTCCAGAAACATGCCAATTTTTCAGAAAGTCTCTGTCTGGCTCAATTAACTATAACAACCGCAAAACACACGGCAGAGGGCAGAGTAAATGATATATGATAGTTAATCTGTTCAAAATAGTATAACTGTTATACTCAAGCCAAAGACTCGTGGCAGTCGGTGTCATATTGCATTAATTGAATGAATGAAATTCTCTATCCGTCTCCCGCGAGGATAGTGTTCAATATAATAGACCTACATACAATGTATAAACGAAAGCACTAAAAATATACTTATGGAGGAGGCAGTATATTATGTATACTATACTCCTTTCGCTTTAGCATGATATAGGTGACAGATGTCAAAATCTATACATTTTTCACGTTAGTCTCTTTCTAACGTTTGACTCACGTATAACTCTGTCCTGCTGTCACCGATATCGTGATAATGCGAAAGGAGTATAGCTATGCAATGCTAATCCTCGTAGACAATAAAAGTCTCCTCAGAGGAAGTCATCTGTAATGATCGACTAATTAGGCTAAATGGTCAGAACATCCCTCACGCGCAACACGTGATATAAGGCTCTATGGCGACCTTAAAGTGGTCAGTGCTCTTGCGACGACGGCCGGTTACGCTGTACACGTTAGGATGTCCAGCTGGAACTTGTTATTTGGAGCGGTTGCGGGTAAGTTTTATTTAATAGAAAGAAATAAACATTTTACTGACCATCACAATACATAATTTAACAACTGACACTCATTAGAAAACATACGTAACATTCACACATTAAAACATTACAGATAAATGATGAGTACGAAAAGAGACGATAGGGAAGTAATACAACAGGTATACAATGAAAATATTCTAAATAAATATGTGTGTTTCAGACAGTGTGTGAAACACACATACTTATTAGAATATTTTCTGTGTGAGGTCAATAAGGTCCCGGCCTCAGCATGATGCCGCGGCAGCGCTGGACCCCAATTCTCGTGCTCGTGACATTTATTTTCATTCGACATATTTCATCAAAACATAGTTTTTTTTGTATGGTTTTCAGGTGATATCCGCCATGTTTTTAAAATATCACGAGCACGAGAATTCGGCTCCTGGTATTTTGGTAGGCTGGTATTTTGATCTGCCTCGGTGGTGCAGTGGTTAGTGGGTCCCACTTTAGCGACGGCTGCGCAAGAGGTATTGGGTTCGATCCCCGGGTCGGGCAAAAATTTGTACCTAATGTTGTTTGTTTTAAAGGTTAGTAATTCTTCGGTAAGAAATTCTTAGTGCCAGCCCGGAGCCTGGAAGTTTGCGGTCTTGTACTTCCGTGCCTCGGAAAGCACGTTAAGCCGTTGGTCCCGCGCCCAATCCCTCTTCGGTCGTGTCACGCTGGTGAACCATCGTAATATGAGTGTAAGGGTATAGAGAGTGCTCTTGTGTTTGCGCACACACTGGTGCACTATAATATATCCTGCGTACGTGGCTGATCGTTGAGATTGGCTGCCGTAGCCGTAATAGGTTTGAGGAGGATATTCTGGCAGAACCTATTGTGAATGACGACCTTGTTAATTAGGTAGGACACATACCTGCGGCTCATTTACTTTTAGGTATTCTTCTGCAAGGTGACACTAAAATTGGGATGAAAGGTTCTTTATTTCTTTTTCTATGAAAATAATTCTTGGGTAAAACAAAGGTGTTGTCCAAAATTGTATATGGAGGTTTGGCTACCGGGAGCGAAGCACGCAACCAGAAACTACACGCTAAGATATGGACATAGGCTACGCACGACAGACATAGGCCTCCCCCAATGTTCTTCACACAGATCGGTCCTGTGCCGCCCGCATCCAATGGATTCCCGTAACCTTCACCAGATCGTCGGTCCAATTTGTGGGACCCTGCCACGGCTGCGACTTCCTGTACGTGGACCTTTCCGCCCCAACGGCCGTCTCTTCTCCTCGCTATGTGCCCTGCCCATTGCCACTTGAGGCATGCAATCCTTTGGGCTATGTCTGTGACCTTAGTTCTCCTGCGGATCTTATCATTTCTGGTCGATCATCATCATACGATCACATACGGAGACTCTATGGTGATATGCAGTTAACCAAAAGAAGGTTTGTACGTGGTAATTGTCAAGTAATTTAGTCGACAAAGCGGGTGTTTATTTATTTATAAAGATAAGGAAAATTTATCAACAAAACTATAATGTAACCGGTTAAGGTGACGGGTAGGGCATACTAGCGATGCCAATCGATTTAAATTTTTATCTACAAAACCGGATCTATTTTAAACAATTTCGGGGTTACAACCTCTCGGCAAACACTTATACTATTTATTAAATATCAATGCACAAATGTTGGGTCCGTTTTGTACGCGAAAAATCGATTTACGCTAAAAGTGGCCGCATTTGGCGGTAATCAATTTTTCGCGTATGCGTTGGACCCAACATTTGTGCATGGTTATTTAATAAATAATATAAGTGTTTGCCGAGAGGTTGTAATCCCGAAATTGCTTAAAATAGATCCGTTTTAGTAGCTAAAAATTTAAATCGATTGGCGTCGCTAGTGTGCCCTACCCGTCACCTTAAGCTGTTAGTTGCTATGATGTTCTGTGGTCAAAATAAATTTATTTATATTTTTTGTTGCAGTGTTGTGTCTTCAATTTATAACTGCACAGGTGAGTTCATAGTAACTTGACTTTTTTTCTTATGTGATAGGTGGCAGACGAGCAAACAGATTACCTGATGGTAAGCGATTGCCGCCGCCCATGGACACCTGCGACACCTGTGTAGTGACAAGCGCGCTGCCAACCTTTAAACCCTCCTTACCCTTGGACCCTTATCATTATAAGTTGGAGTAGACTGTAACTATCGTGTCTCAACACGAGGTATTCATTCTTCCTCTTTTTGACGGTCTGCATCAATTCCGGGTTTTCCTCTACCTAATAATAATGATTATTTTATTTCGTAAGAAATTGATGCTAAGCACGTGGTCTTATTATAAAAAAAATAAACATGTTAAATTAAATTGAATAGATGATTTATTAATGTTTCCAGGACACACAATGTGAAGCAACTGAAAAACCTGATTTCAAGGCTCCTGGACGAAGAATAAGCGAAGAAAGTAAGTTTTTTTTTAATACATCAGGCGACAAACGACCAAGCTAGATGAGAAGATCACCGCCGTCAATGAACAATTTTGATATCAGAGAAAGAAAAAGCTTTACTTTTTTCAAATTTGTAGGGAGGCTTGACTTCGACTTCAGTCCAGTTTCCAGTCATCTGGAAGACAAAGCTAAAATAGCTTCAAAGAAACTTGGTGTACTTAATAGACCGGGGCGGTATTTCACACCAGCTCATCGATTACAACTCTATAAAGCACAAGTTCGGCCCCATATGGACTACTGCTCCCATCTATGGGCTGGTGTACCTCAGTACCAACTTTTTCCGTTTGACCGCGTACAACGTAGGGCTGCTCGTACTGTCGGTGACTTGACTCTCTTTAGTCGACTTGATCCTCTAGCACTGCGGCGGGATATAGCTTCCCTCAGCATTCTATACCGCATCTATCATGGGGAGTGCTCGGAGGAACTGTTTCTACTCCCTGCAGCTGAATTCTTACATCGAACCAATCGCAAGCGATTGTATTACCATTCCCATCATCTCGATGGATGGCGGTCTAATACTGTGCATTTCTCGCGGAACTTTCTACCACGTACCTCAGTTCTGTGGATCGGTTTGGCTACAGGAGTATTTCCCGATGGCTGCGACTTAGGAACCTTCAAGAGAAGAGCGTACTCTTTTTTTAAAAAAGCCGGCAACACATTTCCGATCTCTTTCTCGAAAGACTTGGTACATTTGTTAAAAAAATGGCCAATATACCTACAACACTGACACTACCCATTTTTTTTAAATGGCTTTGTTTTTCTGGAGCAAAAATAAAAATAACAGAAAAACAAGTATAGCAATACAGAAAAACAAAAACCATCATGGCGGGAACACAGCGCGCGATTTTAGTTCCATAAGATTGATTTCTGTCAGATTTGACAATACAAACAGATTGATCATGTCAAACTGACATCTGACAGAGTTTCTGAGTGATTATATTCTCTTTGGTTTCTGGTTTGTCGTTTTTCCTCTGACGCCATATTGTACGCTTGATTGGGAGTAAAATTATTAAATTGTTTTCCGATTTGCACCTAATAATTAATTGTATGATGAATGGCTTTTTTGTATTATTCTCAAAATCAGCAGATTCTCCTAGCCAGTTACTGGACATGTCCTTTCTAAAAATACAGTGTTTTCAATGCTATTCCTTCTGACTAAGTATACACAACGTTTTTTTTTTACAGAATGTCTTGAATACAACTGGGAAAGAAAAAACATAGAAAAATGCTCTAAAGGTAAGCAAAAGCAATTATTTTGACAAATACTGCCTAAATTGTACATTGTATCCTGTATACCTAGCTTTTAAGTTTTGTATGTTGTGCAATAAAGAGTATCTATCTAGATATCTATCAAAGACAATTGTTCAGTTGGTTTCGGGTTTTTTTTTACTTTGTCGGGAGTCGGGAAGATATACAAAAAAGGGGGAGAATCCCGCTGGATCACGGCCATCTGGCAACCCTATTCTCGCCTCCATCGTCCATATTGCGTACCTAATTATTATTTTAACTGTTTCAGAACCGGCAAATACCAATTATCCGTACGTGGTTAGTATATATTTAAATTTATTGTTCGTATTTCTTATAGAAAAGTTAATAAACAAGAAATAACTAATTATAATAATTAAAAATGAAACGTCACAATTTTTAAGACACCTTCAACCCCCTGAACACAGTGTCACACTTCGTAGTAGTATCAAAACCAGCTAAGTAGGTACCAAATATTTGTTTGGGTCTTTTTTATGTGATAGGCGGCAGATGAGCAGACGGATCGCCTGATGGTAAGCGATTGCCGCCGCCCATAGACACCCGCTTATAGACTTACAGACTTTTAGTCGAGCCAAACTAATAGGCCACATTTGACGTTTCTCAATTTTAGCTTCATAGAGAAGTGACCTACTAAAAAACTTCGATTAAAGTTAATAATCACCATGTTCAAACAAACGTAAATCAAATACTAAAATAATGGAAAAGAAGTTATTAGTACTTTTATTTGGAGAAATGTGAATCAAAATTATTGAAAAAAATGACCGATCCTAGATAGCGATCCGCGGCCAGATTATTACTTTTATTTCGAAATCAAAGCGCTTATATTGTGTGCCATAAATGATTTTTCTGTTTACCGAGTTATTAAAGTTTTTATATTTTTAAACAAGAGTATAATACGTTTTATTTTAACAGATTGTGGATTTTCATTTATAGTTGAATATTCCTACACGATTTACATTGTATTCATTCGATTATTTGGGGTACATTCCTAGAGCTTAAAAAGAAAATGCGTTGACAGATACAACATCATACTGACGTTCAATTATCTAGAAAAGTACTTTTTTAATAAGTTGATAAATAGTTTAACAGAGAAATTAGGTAAGATGTGAATTTATCTTTTTTGTCTATATTTCAATAAATAAATGCAAACATAATTTAAAAAAATTAATAAATTGTGTTTTTTAGGGTTCCGTAGCCAAATGGCGAAAAACGGAAAACTTATAGCTTCGTCATGTCTGTCTCTCTGTCCGTTTGTCCGTCCGTATGTCACAGCCACTTTTCTCCGAAATTATAAGAACTATACTATCGAAACTTTGTAAATAGATGTATTATGCTAACCGCATTACCATTTTTACATAAACATAGGAAATACATTTTGGGGGTCCCCATACTTAGAACTGAAATTCTATTTTGTTTTCTTCAAACCCATACGTGTGGGGTAACTATGGATAGGTCTTTAAAAATAATGTTGAGGAACTTCATACTTTGCGCAAGAGACGCTCCCAAAGCGGCAAAATGTGCCTCCCCCCCACCCCCCTGTAACTTCTATAATAAAAGAATTATAAAACTAAATAAAACAATATATGGTACACATTACCATGAAAATTACAACGAAAATTGGTTTGTAGAACTAGTAACTAGTTTTTTTGAATACGTTATAAACCGTAAACCGCAATTTACCTTCCATTTAGTCAACTCAATTGTTTTACAATTAAGTAATATCTTACTTGCTGCTACGGAACCCTTCATGGGCGAATCCGACTCGCACTTGGCCAGTTTTTAATATAATACACATTAACAATCTTTATAAATTCAATGACTGTTGTTACATGGTTACGTTTGTCGAATTTACTTAAAGTGTCAAAGGTGACCAATTATTTTGGCCCAACTATAGCTGCTTTTGATACTTTATGAACGGCCCTAATCCTGACGTTGATATAATAACTTCTGAATTGACTTTTCAGGGCATGATTGGGTACAGTAAGGAAAATGAGACGGAACGGATCTTCGCATGTGGGGTGTTCCTCGTCAGCCCCAGATTCGCTATGACCGCTGGCCATTGTACGTTCGCGCGAGAATTAACGCCAGAAATTGTGAGGCTTGGCAATTCTGACATCAAAGCAGATGTAAGTAGTACACACACACCTAGTGATTAAATTATTTGGGTGCTTAATGAACAATCCACTAAGCTCAGATCATAAGCGGCAGGAGCTGATCCTAGACCACATAATGTCCTCCTTACCGATTTTTTCGGCCAATCAGCCGTCGACGAGTACATTTATAGTGCACAAGTGAGCGCAGACTCACCCTCATATTTCGATAGGACACCAAAGTGTCCCGACCGGAAAGGGATTGAGCGCAGGATCAATGGCTCATCGTGCTTTCTAAGGCACGGAGGTACAAGACCGGCAATGCAGCGATCCCAAGTGCAGCCGTCGCTCATAAGATACTGCGACATCGAGGTAGTCAATTCTAAATATACGTGGGTAGGACTATGAGCTAAGACTCGTGGCAGTCGGCGCTATCGTAAAGTTTTAGTAACATGTTTTTTTTATAGTTTTTTAGATTTTCGCGTTGCATTATCACTATAATGTATCAATACGGGGATTAACACGATATTTATTGTGTGAAACAACATTGTGTAACCATCTGTTCAAAACAGCGGACTGAGTGGCCAGCTGTAACGTAGCCGAAACGTCGAGCCAAATATGTGAGTACACAATGTTGTTTCACATAATAAATATCGTGTTAATCCCCGTATTGATACATTATAACATGTTTTTATAGAGGCTCAGTATATTGGCTCTCCTCAGCTTGATGGTAAGCAAGAGAAGAGCCCTAGTTGCAATTACAACGGAAGCGATGTCAAGCATCACCTCCGTTGGCACCGCCATACTAGCCCGCGAGATGCTTCTTCACGCTTCGTTTGAAGGAACACATATTGTAGGAGGGAGGAAATACATGCGCTGGCAAAAATGCGACACTAAAAAGCTTGAAAAATTTTTTCTGCGAAAAAAAACCGCCTTCAAAAACCACGAACGAAAAATGTATAAAATAATATTTTTGCGGTTTTTTTTCGCAGACAAATTTTTAAGAGAATGCTGAGTAGATCGTTCGGGGTGTTTTATGCTTATTAACAAAGTACCTGTAAAGTTGTTCCGCCACTCCCTTCACTGATTCAATTTATTTATTTTGCGTAGGTTCCCCGAGTTGACGTCAAAATTAAAAGGATCATTAAAAATCCAGAATACAAACCACCGAAGAGAGATAACGACATCGCCCTGTTGGAGCTTGAGAAGGAGCTGCCTATGACGAAGTCCGTCCAGCCGCTTTGTCTCTGGCACTCTTCCCTGGATGGCGTAGGTGACGTCTTCTCCCCTGGATGGGGGCGGGGTTTACAAAGCAAAGGAGGTACCGAAAAAAATACTTCTACACAACATTTAAGAGCCTGCCAAAAAATGAGACAATAAAAGGCCTAGAAAAAAAATTCTGCAAAAAAAAAAACCGCCTGATAAAAGAGAAACAGCTTGTATTGTCTCGTTACACAATGTCTTTAAGGAAGTCATAATATAATCAAGTTTTCATTCATAATTTTTGGTATTCGCAAATACACATAATTTTCTTACTAATTTCAAACAGCTTTACAGCACGTAAGGGTCGCGGATGGCGCGACAGAGATAGCTAGATGTTCCAGGAACGGCGAAGCTCGCTGCGAATTGAATTTGAACGACGCTCCGCCGCATTCCAAACTAATAGGTGGAGTAGGAAAGTTGCTAAGATCCAGTTGTTGAAACGTAGACACTAGACAGAATGTGCAACTTCTATATAAAAGGCCGTAGATTCCAAGAGAGCATCTATGAGTCTTTTCAAATTTAAGTGGCGATGAAGGAATATATCGCGAGGAAACCTGCTTTGAAGTAGAGATTCCAAAGCATGTGATTTCTCTGGTATCCCTTCATCAGATCCTGATATGATGAAAATGAGACCAACTTGGAAGTGTGTTCTTTCAAGTGAAAAAATAATTGTGCAAATAGGTCAAAACTTCCGTACATTAAAATTATTAAAAAAACTTAGTCGAACAATAGAACCTTCCTTTTTTTAAGTCGGTAAAAGGGCTAGATCTAGTCCCGAAAGGTCTAAGTTCCCATTGTTTCCCAGGGGAATACAGCATGAGGTTCTTCAAAAAAGGAGTCATAACCCTTCACCTGGCAACTAAACAATATTTATTTAATTGGTTTTCAACCTTATCTCATTGCACAAAGTTCAGAATCTGGTGGTCCCGCATGGTCACTTGTCTGGTTAAACGTTAAGTTTTTAAGGGGTCGGCAGCGCGTATACAGGTCCACTGGAGTTGCAAACTTCCATAGGCTGCGGTGATCGCTTACCGTCAGGCGAGCCGCACGCTTGTTTGCCACCGACGTAGTATAAAAAAATATATAGTTATGTTCTATTGGCCCTTTTCTACAAGGTCTTACCTATAAAAAAAGTCTGAACTTCTTAAAGGTATTCGGATAGAATCCGTTACTTTTTGATGACCTGTAAAAGTAATACTGGTCATCAAAGGATAATAATAAACCAATTTTTTGTAGGTTTCAGAGACACATTAAGGGTAATGAAGGCGGCATTGATTGACCATGAGAAGTGTGAACCGATGGTGAAGAATCATTACAACAGACTCTGGATGAAACTTCAGGAACATCAGCTTTGCGTGGATGAGTCGGTATCCGATGATCCGTTGTGCCAGGTAAGAATGTTTTCTTATCTTAGAATATGCATGCATATCTTCACGATAGTGATCGATATTTAAAGTGTTTGGTAGCTCGTAACCCAAGCGGAGATTACCCATCACAGTGACAGTCAGTCCTGTCCCGACAGTCAGCAAGACATAAACCGCGTTATTACAAAACGCGATCTAAGAAAAGTTCCGGGTTTTGAACTCGTTCTAGCCCCTTTTAAAATTGCGTTTTGGGACGGGATGGCATGATGTTTAAATAAATAAAATAAATAAATATTTCACAACATCACATACATTGATCTGACTCCGAGATAGGTAGCTCAAGCACCTGTGTTACGGATATCAGAATCTACAGTGGGATTACAAATATATACATTTAATACTTTTCTTTTGTAAATCATCATCATCATCATCATCAGCCCATTTAAGTCCCCACTGCTGGGGCATGGGCCTCCCTCAATCACATGAGGGGTAATTGCCATACTCACCACGCTTGGCAGACGGGTTGGCGAGGGTTTTGATATAAATGCAGAGTTTTCCTTCTCTGGGTAAATACATACTTATAATACATAGCAAACACCCAAACCAATACAAACAAACATGTTCATGCACACAAATGTTTGTACTGTTCGGGGATCGAACCCGCAACCCTTGTATCAGAGGCAGCCTTCACTACCACTGTTCCAGTCGGGTCGTCAACTTTATGTTTAGTACGGTAATAACTCAAGATCGCGTGATTGATCAACAACTTAGAAGTTTAACATTTCAATCACGCTCGCGAGTTTTATTTTAATCTTGTTGATTGAATGTTACACCTTCATATATTGCATGAGCATTACGATAGCATAATCACCATCAAACACATGTGGGGTAATTGCCATACTTACCACGCTTGGCAAACGGGTTGGCGAGGGTTTTGATATAAATGCAGAGTTTTCCTTCTCTGGGTGCTGATGATCATGCCAGCAGCTTTACCTTAGTCGCCTTTTACGACACCTCGGTAAGAGTGAGGGTGGCCTATTCTACTCTGCCGGGGACCACACGGCCAATAATAGTCGCATGATAATAATAGATCATCATAATTTTTCAGGGTTCGGGTGGGATTCCACTCGTGACTGTAAGCAAACTGGCAGGATCAGAAGACCAGACTCCTTACGCTGTCGGAGTGTCTTCCTTTGGTCCTAAATGCGGTCGAGGCCTCAGCTTCTATACAAAAATCTCCAGCTTTATGGACTGGATCGAAACAACGGTTTGGTAGACCAAACCGTTGTTTCGATGTTCGTTGTTGGCACTAGAGTGCCTACTAACAATAGGCCTAGTATAGGTTTTTGAAAAGATTCGATGTAAGGTTCTCTGAAATAAATATTTTTGTAGACGACTGGTTTTTTAATTTGGTCCTTTATTACCTTTCAATATGGTCTTATCTTGGAAACCCTCTGATTTGCCATAGCAGACCAGAAATGTAATAAACAGATTACCTACTTAGTCAGCCGTTGCAAAAACTTGTCAAGGTTTCATTAGGTATTGCTACGGTATTGCACATGAAATCTCGCATAAGAGCGATGGTAGCTGTGGTTCGGAAGGCGTTTTCCATACTGGGGGTCGTCGTTCGAATCCGAGCATATATATTTAAAGAAATAAATATTTTAACCCTGCCTTCCCAATTTATCCTCGACTGCATTATGTATGTACTTAAGAACTTGCACACTTTTCCAAAAAAGTCCGATAGTCATGGTCTTAACACCAGAAATAAACATAGGCTTGCCGTCCCGGTTTTTCAAAATCGGTAATTCATTTGTTGGCTTAAGTATTAAGATATTTAATAAGCTACCACAAAATGTCACTAACCTATCACTGGATATGTTTAAGTCTCATGTTAAAACCTGCCTAATGAAGAAAGGTTACTAATAGTGTACAAGACTATTTAAATGATAAGGATTTTTGGTCATGTTAATTAATTAATTTTTTGAGTTGTTATTCATAGTATAGTCTATTAACTATAATAATTGTATTTTTTTTCTCTTCTGAATTGAAATTCTGTAAAATCATCAATATTTGAAAAGAGTAACCACTGAGTTTCTTGCTGGTGTCTTCTCAGTAGAAATCGACATTCCGAACCAGCGGTAGCTATTATGTATCTATTTTGACATCCATAAGTGTTGTGTGTGGAACTAAATTGAATAAAGATTTTTTTATCTTTATCTTCATCATACATCTCTAGATTTTTCAATCAATGTACGTATTTCTACCATTAGCTTGGCGGTAGGATAGGTTTCACGTGTAGGATAGTTTCTGAAACTTGTGATCATGATTCAGTTGGTCTGGTTCCCATGTAGAAGGGTTAGGTACGAAAGTCAGACGGCAGTAGCTTCATTGTAATTACCATACTTCCCAAATCCTGAATCATGGTCCAAGCGTACCCCGGGCTCCAGAGTGGCAGCTTTGTAACGTAACTGAGAATCACACACTAAAATGAGGAGCCATGGTATTTGCAGAAAGTTTGTTTCTGCAAAGTACGAGTGGCGACTCCCATCAGACCATGGCTCATCTCCTAGAGTCTGCGCCACCCAAGAAATCGTCGCCATCATCATTCAATTTTGAGCTTTATACACATGCCCGTAGAGACAACGAATCTCATATTTTAATTCCATGTTCTCCGCAGAACTTCTTTGGTGGCATGGACTCTTCGCAATGACAGGGGTGCCGCTGTGGCTGAGTAGTGGCCTGAAATGATCACGTTGCTGACCTTTTAGAAAGGATTACGTTCTACTTGAAGGTCACTATCATTGCCATTGTTTGTATACTATGGAAGCAATTTAAAGAATTTAGTATTGTCCATAAAAGAAAGATCATTTTATGCTTCTCAAGTCAAGTCAAATCACAAATAATTACGGAAAATCTCATTTTTACCAAAAAATTATGGCCACACGATATTTTCAATCCATCCGAGGAAGCTTGAAACCCTGGTGTAGATCCCCGGAAGGTTGGGTACGGCGCAGCCGATGCCGAAAGACGTCACGCCTATTATGGTATGCATTGTGCTCTGGTCTTGCACTGGTAAGGGCAGCTTCACCTGGAGAGGGCCACCGGAATCACCCTGGAAATGTATAACGGTTACTGAGTATGCTGGAGTTCAGAAGTCGATACTCGTAGATACCTTCTTAAATCCAAAAAGAGTCGTCCCTGATCTGGTAACAGGATTTTGCCTACCACCACTGATCTGATCTCTGATATGATGTAATTTGGATGCAAAACTAAGTAAATGCATTGAATGTATAAGGTTTATTCTGAAGATAAACGCTTTACGATTTATGGAACTTTTGTTAAAAAATTTTTCGACTTCCCATAGAGAATTGACAAATTACATGACAAAGTTTATATGAAAAAGTGTTTTTATGCAATGTTACAAAAGTAATAGTACAATATTTCGAAAAATTTGTAAGAATGGTTGGTAAAAGAGGTGGATGATGTAAGTGGTTAATGTAACATCTGTATAGACAGGCAGTATAAATTAGCACCATATTCCAGTGTGGTAAAATCGTAGCGTTCGATTTTATTAAGTGCTGTTGGTAAATACCACTACGAGTAGAATTGATAAGCAGCAGGATTGTCAAGATTACCAAGCATCGCCACCAGTAAGTTACCATCGCACATCTATCTTGGAAACCGTTCCAATGCCTGTTCGGAATTTATCATTACTAAGAGTGGCTATCATCGTCTTAGTAGCGAGTATGGATGGTTTTCGAGACAGTTAGTAGGTGCAGATTGAAATGAGAGTCCAAATAACGATACCTGTTTAAATTTTAAAGGAGGGAGTCAACAGGAATGTTGAGATTACCTGGCAAGCATCGACGCCTCCTGCTAGCTTCCCAGCACATAATTGACTGTCCTGAAGGCCACACCAGTGTCTATTGCAGGATGGACGGAGTAAACCGTCACATTGTAGTGAGTCTATGATATCTACTGAGGCCGCTTGGAGTTCAGGAGATGTAGTACGACCACCTGTAAAATTGAGATCATCATGAATATCCTTACCTGATGGAAAATGAAATAAATATAAATAGAATTAGATTTAGATGAAAGCAACCGATTTTAGGGGTAAATGAATGTTCGATGATTCCTCCATTAATGAAATATTATTAATATGGTGACTGTTACTGTTAAGTATTTCCTATGATAGGTAGCAGACGTGCAAATGAATCATCTGGTAATAATCGGTTGTCGCCGCTCATAGACAGCCGTAACATCAATGAAATCAAAGGGCCTGCGCTATCACACACTCAACGGAAAACAGCGCAGACAGTCCTTCACACAGGTTTTCTTTGAGACAGTGGTATCCAATCGAACCGTTCCATTCATGCAAAAGAGTGGCTGTTCCACGGTAAGTTTAAGCTTGTTCATTAATATGGTTACTATCAGGCTCCATGGAAGGTCATTAATGTCACGCTGTCTATAGTCAACAATTAATTAGAAGACATACCTGATTCCACGACTCCCCAACCAGTAACAGTCGCAGACTTCAGTCCATTCAAATCAGGTTTGGACCACAGGCAAGCCGGTTGGACGAAGGCGTCAAACTTCACTTTCTCCTGGAACTCCATCAAGGCAATGTCGTAATACTTCTTCGGCGGGTTGTATTTGGGGTGGACGATCACTCTTTGGATGTTAGCGTCTCTTGGTCCAAGGTTGTTGTAAGACTAGAAAAAGGAATAAACTATGTAGTTTGTTAGGTCGAACATGTCGAAATAAATGTTATCGGCTTCGGAAATTGATGCCTTTATCAGCAATCCCAGCGTGCTATTCTCAGTTGCATCCAAGCCGTTACTTTGGTGGAATCAAGGGTGGTTATGTCGGGCTATCCTCCGCCGGCGGCGGACTGACTTAGCCCCAGCAATGCTCTAGAGAGGGGAGGGACATGAGTACGGGTTGAAGAACCTTACTTGACGGACCTCCATAGTCCTGAAGCCTACTACCTAGCAGCTGCCCAACTCTTGGCTCAAGGATTTGGGGAGTTTAGTAATGACAATATGAAGTGCCTGCATTCTGATCTTAGCAAGCCTTTTGGGTTTCAAGGTAGTGTACCTGGCAGCTGACCATCTCTCTGCAATCCATCCGTACGTTAGGGGCATAAGAGGCACTTACTACGTCAATGATGTTCTTGTCTCCAAGCCTGACGATCTTCGGCGTCACGTCAGCGATGCTGGTATCCCTCGGGGAAGCCTTGGAGCAGTGGGCTGCGGTCAGCACGAACTTGTCGCTGATGAGGGAGCCGCCGCACTTGAACACCCAGGTGCCTACAGATGCCTTCCAGCCTATAGCACCCTGATAAAAAACACAAGTTTTAAATATAAAATAAATGCCCTCCTAAACAATATCTCGGTTATGCCAGTCAATCTCAACGACCAGCCATATTAAAGTGCACAAGTGTGTACGCAGATACAACTCTTCATTTCCTCACATATTCGATAGAACACCGGTGTAACACGACCGAAGAGGGATCCAGCGCAGTACAGTACCAATGGCTTATCGTGCTTTCAGAGGGACGGAGGTAAAAGACCGCCGAATTTGACCTGTTCCGAGGATCGAACCACAAGCCACTGCGACACTGAGACAGTCATATCAATAGCAGGTATACCAACAAATTGATCGACTAAGCGTATCTAATAATCAGCTGTGAAGTGCCAATTAGACGTGTGGTCCCCGGCAGAGTAGAATAGGCCACCCTCACTCTTACCGAGGTGTAGTAAAAGGCGACTAAGGTAAAGTTGCTGGCATGATCATCAGCACCCAGAGAAGTAAAACTCTGCATTTATACCAAAACCCTCGCCAACCCGTCTGCCAAGCGTGGTGAGTATGGCAATTACCCCTCATGTGATTGAAAGAGGCCCGTGCCCCAGCAGTGGGGACTTAAATGGGCTGACGATGAAGTGCCAATTTGATGGGCGGGTCATATCTGTCTAAGAATTGATGACCGTTGGAATAAAATGAATAAAACAGTTCTTGAGTTGAAACATGACTTGTGAAGTATAGCGTGGAACGCTCTCCGGCTAGATGGCAGAGTTTCCTATCAATAGTCCACCCACTATCGATAGTCGATCGATAATTGACGTCATATATATGTAGCTCCCTGCTCCCTGCTCGTAGTCTCCCTGCGTGATCGTATCAGAAATGATGATATCTCGCAGGAGAACTAAGGTCACTGACATAGCCCAAAGGATTGCATGTCTCAAGTGACAATGGGCAGGGCACATAGCGAGGAGAACAGACGGCCGTTGGGGCGGAGAGATCCTCGAGTGGAGGCCACGTACAGGAAGTCGCAGCCGTGGCAGGTACCCAACAAGGTAGACCGGCGACGATCTAGTGAAAGTCGCGGGAATCAATTGGATGCGGGCGGCGCAGGATCGATCTGTGTGGAGTTCATTGGGGGAGGAGTATGTCCAGCAGTGGGCGTCTATTGGCTGAAATGATGATGATGATGATATCTGTAGTATCAATATATACGTTATTGTTAAACAGGCCAATAATATTCGTCTACACAAATAGTATTGATGATAGTATCAATACTATTTGTGTAAATAATATAAATAGTATAGCAGTATCGATACTATTGACCTCTTGCATAATTCGAGGAACAATGCTATCGATAGTGCTACTACTATTGATAATGATAGAATGTTGAGTAGAGTATCGATAGTATTAACTAAAATATCGGTACTATGGATAGTATTATGATGTAATAGTATCAATACTGTCTATACTATTGATTCCAATCAATAGTATTGGTAAATTTCTAATATCGATAGTATCAGAGGTTTGTGCACTTGTTTAGACGCAAGGATCGCGGGTACGATTCCCACACCAGCACAAATGTTTGTTGATGAAACAGATATTTGTGTTGGGACAAACACCCAGTGTTTGTAGTACCTACCGCGTTGTTTCTGACGCGGAAACTTTAGTTTGGGACCAGGACGATGTATGTGATGTTGCCTCAATTTATAATGCTATTTTTAAGGTGAAGTATCGATAGCGAAACTATCGATATATGGGCAACACTACTAGATGGAGTGACGATCTGTGAAAGGCCGTTGGTAGGACAAGACCCGAAAAAATAATAATTTCAAGGTTCCGAAAGCACGATACACTTGGCTGCCATATTAAAATAAATAGTCAGTGAACTCACATGGAAACTGTTTTTAGGATAGCCTTTATAATTGGGGCTTTCGACTCAAAAATATTGAACGCGCTTACTCACCATGTGTGGATATTCTCCAGGTAAAGTCAAGTGACCCCCGATGACTGCTGTGTGAAATCTTGGTAGTGTACCATTCATCCTAAGATAGTTTTGACCTGAAAAGAAATAAATAATGGAACGAGAAGTTTAACTTTAAAATTATGGTTTACGTTACGTATTCCTAGTGCATTTTGATTACAATTGTATTATTGCCTGTACTTTGGAGAATGCTCTGAGGAATTGTTAGGACTGAATCCTGCCGCTTCATTTCGCCATCGTTCCACTCGACAAAAGTTCCATTGACATCATCTAGACAGTTGGCAGTATTCAACTGTGCGTTTCTCAACAAACGGATAGATACGACCTGCAAACCTTCAAGAAAAGAGCGTATTCCTTTTTAAAAGGTCGGCAGCGCACTTGTGACTCTTCTGGTGTTGCAGGTGCCCATGGGCGGCGGTAATAGCTTACCATCAGGTGATCCGTCTGCTCGTCTTCAACCTATCCCATAAAAAAAAGTATAGAAGATATATGCATCTTATTCATAAGCTTTATTGTGGAATACAGGTTTTAAAACTCGTGATAAAAAAAAATGTAATAAAAAAAAAAGACGCGCGTGCCACACAAAAAACTTCGAAAATAGGGATGTTTCAAACCATGGAGGTTTTACTTTTTGTCAAATAAGTAACTATGTCGATGGTAGCATAAGAGAGCAAAGAGTTTTAAAAGCAAAATCTTAAAACATGATATTGTTTTTTATTTTTTACTTTTGAATTTTTATTGTTCGTATCGAATAAACTGAAAAAGAAATAAACTAATACTTTCTTTTCTCTACCCAAAGGTCATCTGGAAGAAATCGCTCGCTTGTAGCGTACAGTACACAAGACCGCCTTATTGTACTGTCTGTTGCTGTTGTTGTATCATGCTTGTATTTTATTTTTGTGCAATAAAGAATATCTATCTTTCTATCTTATAGTCACTTTTTCAGTTTTATTGATTCTAGTGATTAAAAATATCTTAAATTATATTGTAAACTAATATTTATGTAGTTACTTACAATCAGTATTCCGTTTTTCCCGATCACCCCGAAGTTTTATACCCCAAATAAATTCATAACATTCTGAAAAGAAAAATAATCTTATCAAGTATAGGTACTGTAAAAGCTATAGTATATGACAACCTGCCAGTTACTCGTGTGGTGGTGAACTCTGTCTTTAGGAATACTGCTGAAAATGACAGGATAAAAAAGTTTGGATTAGAATCAATGGTGCATCATTTCAATGTATGAGATGTTGTGAGAATTATATCGCGATAGTTGATTTCACTTGTACACAGTCAGCAATAAAACTGTAAGGTTTTCAAAAAATTCTGCCTATGGAATGACGTAAGGCCTGCGTTATATCCGGACTTTTTTTCTCTGTGTAAACCATCATGGCCACCACCTTGTTACGTGTAAGGAACAAGGTGGGGTATGGGACTCTAACCCTAACCAAAATACCTAGGGTGTCCATCTCTGCGCAAAAGCGGTCCTAAACCCTATAGCCGGGACTAGACCGCACCGCTGATCGCACTCGCCGCTTCACCCCTACCTGGCGCAATGCAGCTCTTCATTGCTGCACGATCTACCAGGACACCCGTCGTTCCCCGCGCAGTCGTATGCTGAGCTGCCACTCCCCAGCAGTGGCTAAGCTCACGTACACCAAAGGCCCATTTAGTCGTCTTTTACGATAGGCCGGGAACATCTTGGTAGTATACGCCCCTAGCCACAGGGTATACGTTATTTCTGGCCTAATGCAACCTATAAGCTTTGAGAGGTTGGCGGCACACTTGTGACTCCTCAGTGTTGCAGGTGTCCGTGGGCGACGTTAATTGCTTTGCTTCCTATCATGTGATTTTAAAGCACTGAATTTTGGACAGGACTACCGCGACTAGAACAGTCCAAGGCGATAATACAGGCGTTCGACCAGAAACGAGCTGTAGAAATAATAAAACTGAGCAGAGGACATGTTCGGGCGCTCACTCGGACCCTCACTCGGGGCACTGCAAATTGAACAAGCACCTGCACAACATGGGCCTTTCAGATACCAAAATCTGCAGGTTCTGTCGCGAGGACGAGGAAACGTTAATCCACGTCCTCGGCGAGTGCATAGCGCTGCACCACTGCAGAAGCCGGCACCTGGGAGCACACATGGTCTCGGCGGACGAGATCAAAAGCTCCTCCATCGGCTCCACCCGCAGGTTTATCCTGGAGCTGGAGCTGCATGAGGTGCTGTAGTGGGTTCTGGGGCTGCCACAATACATCTTCTACTGGTCGCAGTGGCTATGAGATGCAATGCTCACCCCATTTCATTCAAATAATAATAAAAATCATGTGATTCGTCTGCTCGTCTGCCCCTTATCCCCAATAAAAAAGAGGCCTACGCCATGCATCATGAAGTCGCCTCTCTATGTGTCTTTTACCGCCTTTACCATGGTGAGTGTTTCGAAGAGTTACTTAAGTGAATAACCGCTGCTGAATTTCACCACCGTACTACACGCCGTAAACTAGGATTCCACCCGTACCATCTGGATGGGTGGAGGTCCACCACCGTGCGCTTTACACGTCATTTTTTGCCACGCACCTCCTCATTGTGGAACCAAGTTCCCGCAGCGATATTTCCGAACCGGTACGATATTGCGATCTTCAAGAAACGAGCCTATACCTTCCTAAAAGGCCGGCAACGCTTCTTCACTCCCTCGGGTGTGGCTGATGTCTAGGTGTCGGTGATCACTTGCTCGTTTGCCTCCCTTTCTCATAAAAAAAATGTAGTAGATGGACAAAGGCTGTTGAATGATTTTATTATTCGAAGTTCTGGGGAGCGTTCGTTGCCGAGTGGTCACTGCGACCAAATTTGATCTATTGTGACCTCCGCTCCCCCTTACAGATCGTCTCCGAGGCCCACGGCTTGCATAAACCGTACAATGGCCTTGGGAGCGATAGCCTTAACATCCTCCGGGCAGATGTGGTAACTGCCCAGGGTGCGGCTTCTTGGATGCCCGAGGGCATCGCATTGACAGAGGACGTGCATCGGTGATTACTGAATGTTGAATGATTACTTACTGACTTCAGTTTTTCTACGTCCTGGGGCGCTAAAGTTAGGCATAGGAGGGTTGTATGGTGCACACACACTATCTGAGCTGGTTTGTCTGGCAGGTTGACTGGTTCTCTGCAGAAAAAAAATTATTTTGAAAAATATGTTTTTTAACCCCCGACGCAAAAACGACGGGGTATTATAAGTTTGACGTGTCTGTGTGTGTCAGTGTGTGTGTGTGTCTGTGTGCCTGTCTATGGCATCGTAGCCCCCGAACAAATGAACCAATTTTGATTTTGTTGTTTTTAATTAGAAAGATTTGTTTAGATTTGTGTTCCTCTGTTGTCTGATATCTGTAACACAAGTGCTTAAGCTACTTAGTACGGAATCAGGTCAACGTATGAGATGTTGTGAGAATTATTAAGATGAATAAGGAGGTGTTCTTATCTATGTTGGATAAAAATCGATCCAAGATGGCCGCCGTCAAAAATATTTGGATTTTATGTTTTAACACAACTCCCACAGTATGGGTATCATATAAAAAGGCTTGAGTAGCAGAATATATTAATTGTGAAAAATTTCAAATCCAAGATGGCCGCCGTCAGAAAATGACGAATAACCTATTTGTTGTTACAACTGCCTCAATATAGGTATCAAACGAAAGAGCTTTAGTTGTGTCGGGGGTTTTTTAAATTTTCAATTTAATATACTTCAATTTTTTGTTTAATATTTTTTTGAAAGTTTATGGGCTTGTATTTTGTAAACTTATCTTCTATGGAGTTTACCAAAAACATAACAATCACCGCGTCAAAAAAAATGGTTCACTTACTAGCAGCGCCATCGGTTAGTTCGGTTGTAAGAAAAGTTCCCCGGTTTATGAAAGGGTGTGCAAACGAGGGTTCGGATCTTACCTCAAGATGCAGGATACCATAATTATTTTCTATTGAGTTAGACCTCATGGTTTTATGACGATTTAGTTTTATTATTCGTTTCTTTATACTTACATCATCAGTTGTTCCCCAACTCCACTGATCATTATTTTGCTGAAAATGGTACATGATATCGACATTTAAGAACCAATAACATCTACCTACAACCAGTGCGGATTAAGAATGGGCTCAGAAATGGCGGCGCATCTATTCACTTCTCGCTGCCACACTATTTGCGTCTATACTCGCACTCGTGGGATGCGAGTGTAGACGCAAATAGTGTGCGAGCGAGAAGTGAATAGATGCGTCGCCATTTCTGATCCCATTCTTTATCCGAATAGGTTGTATCTACTTTTTTTGGGTTCGTAAATTGGAACATAATTAGGGAGGTTTGAAGTTCAATGTTGACCTAGAGCTTTCCTGAAGGTAGATGGTATTAGATCTTAAGGTAACGGGTAGGGCACACTAGCGACGCCAATCGATTTTAATTTATAACTACTAAACTGAATCTATTTTGAACAATTTTGGAGTTACAACCTCTTGGCAAACACTTAAACTTTTTATTAAATAACTATGCAGAAATGTTGGCTCCATTATTGTACGCGAAAAATTGATTCACGCCAAAAGTGGCCGCTTTTGGTGGTAATTCAAATTTCGAGTACAAAAGCAGACCCAAAAGTTAAGTTTAAGTTTTTAATAAATAGTATAAATGTTTGCCGAGAGGCTATAATTCCGAAATTGTTTAAAATAGATCCGGTTTAGTAGCTAAAAATTAAAATCGATTGGCGTCGCTATTGTACCCTACCCGTCACCTTAATGGGTAACTGTTTAACTTAGTTTAGACAATACTTGTATTTATAGGTATACCTCATATCAAAGTAAAAAAACAGCAAAATTTGTCATTAAAATTTATGTGTAATAAGCCTACATCTTCTCTCCGACCACAGAAGATTCACCACCAGTTGCTGAATAAGAAATAGCATTCTTGTTACTCAATCGGTTGCCAAAGATGACAGATTTTTCTTTTTTTGCAACTAGTGGCCTACAAAGAATTATTTTATGAATATGGTTACGTAAGAGGAATTTTGATTCTCAGTCCTACTCCCAATCCTTCACCGTGCAGTCTATCCGACTTTGGAATGCTTTACCTCTGTCAATAAGGCAATCCAACTCCCTACCCATCTTTAAAGCCCAAATTAAATTACATTTCCTTAACCTCTGAGACCAAACTTCCTCTCCCCATCTCTTCCTGTCCTTTAATTAAAATCATTCGCATACTTTCAGATCCATTGTTATTATTTGTAGTTGCAATATCCAATTATCTATATTTAATCAAACATATGTAAGTAGTTTATGATATTTTATGCAGATATGTATTAGTATATTTATATTTTATTTATGTATTAATATTTAAACTTTCTATGTAAGTATATAAATATTAATATTGCTCTGCCCTACACCTCCATCAAGTGTCCTTTACCCAAAGGTTGCCTGGAAGAGATTGCTCATAGTAATAAGGCCGCCTTCGTTGTACATATCCTGTAATACCTAGTATTAAGTTTTCTTACTATACTTTGAGTGCAATAAAAGTATATTCATTCATTCATTCATTCACAACTAACAATGATAACCTACTGACTTCAGTTTTTTTTCGTTTTCAGTTTTTTAACACGAAGAGTGTGTGTCGCCTTTGGACAGATTTATAAGTTGACAAGTCGGCAATACATAATATTTACCTACCTAACTGTAAGTAGCGGATGTCCATAGGAGGCGGAGATCACTGCTCCGGCATTGTTGATGTCTATGAGCGGCGGTTACCGTTTACCATCAGATGGGCCGCAAGCTCATCTGCCTATTATAAGCAATAAAAAAAACTTATCCTCAGGTGACCCTCCTCCTCGGTGACCCCTTTTCGGTAATAATAAATAAATAAAATAAATAAATATTTCACAACATCACATACATTGATCTGACTCCGATATAGGTAGCTCAAGCACCTGTGTTACGGAATGCAGAATCAACAGTGGGATTACAAATATACATATAATACTTTTCTTTTGTAAATACATACTTATAATACATAGATAACGCCCAGACCAATACAAACAGATATGTTCATGCACACAAAATGTTTCGTACTGTGCGGGGATCGAACCCGCAACCCTTGCACCAGAGGCAGCGTTCACTACCACTGTTCCAAACGGGTCGTCAAATATACCGTCGGCCTAATTCTAATAGGACGTATCTCATTTTTTAACATTAGGTTCCTGGAGTCTAATTCTCGGGCTCGTCACATTTATCAACATACGAATATGTATCACTAAAACATAGTTTTTTTGTATGGATGCCATTTTTCATATCGAAAACCGCGAGAAATGAGATAAGTACTTACGTCCTATTAGAATTAGGTCGACGATACCGTAATTTTTATATTTTTTTTATTTTCAACGTGTGGTATTTTACCGCCCTCATCATCATCTTAAAAAACAAAACGTTGTCTTGTTTTTTTGTTTGCTTCTCAAGCTGTCGCTTCAGAGCGTAGGGTCCGCTTTCCTACTTCTACCTCCCACTTTACTCCGTCTTGTGCATCCATTGTCAGTTTATTGGCACACATGTCCTCCTTTACGATGTCAAGCCACACCTTTTTAGGTCTGGTATTTCACCTTTTTTTTTATATGAGAGGTGGCAGACGAGCAGACGGATCACCTGATGGTAAGCAATTCCGCCGCCCATTGACACCCGCACCACCAGTGGAGTCACAAGGGCGCTGCCAACCTTTTCCCCTTCCCCCATTGGGCCTCCGGTAACCTCACTCACACGGCGAAACACAGCGCAGGCGCTACTTCACGCCGGTCTTCTGTGAGGCAGTGGTATCACTCCGGTCGAGCCGGCCCATTCATGCCTAAGTGTGGCTCTCCCACATTTAACCAATAAGTTAAATGTTATCTACCATGTTGAAGGAATAGTAAGGTATTTACCCGTTTTATCCTTGTCTTCTCATTTGCATTATGGGAATCCTCACTCAATGCATTACTTGCATCGCCGTTAGCAGTAGAAACTGTGAACAATGAGATCATCGATTACATATAAAATTCTGTAGTTTTAGAATTTATTTGTTTCTAGATAAGCACGGGGATTGCCCGAACGTAATTTGTAAATAATTGATCTTTGTTATCTAGTGGGTACGTAAGCGAGTGCTATGATGCACGGTCGGCAAAATATACGGGCTGTGTTCCACTTTTTCATCAAAGGTGATGACCGATGACGATGATGGCAGCCTTGTATAAATCCACCTTTTTTGCGAGTATTCAACGATATGGTCCAATAGTAATAATTTTCATTTTGACTTTGTATTCAATTGGCATGTAGTAGCTTAACATTTTTATGATAATTTTAATTGTATAACCAACTTTAATGGACCTGACATTTTTTTTTTTTATTTATTTCTATTTAACTTGACATTTATAATCCCCTATAAATTTAATTTAACTTGACATTTATATACTTATTACAATGTATGAATGTCAAATATTGTATTGCTATAATTTACTATTCTATTTTCTATTTTGTATATGACCTGTAATTTGGTTGAAATAAATGATATTTAATTTAATTTTAATTTTTAATAGGTACCAGTTTGGTAAATTTGATAAATTGAACTACCAACATGTAGTTAACTATACCTACAAATAGACTTGAGGATTTTTTTATCAAAAACATCATGAATAAAATCATGGATATGATTTTATATTTTTTATTTCATAGATATGGATGTTTAAATTTTACTGATAAGAATCAAGAAAATTTAATTTCTCTAAAGATTAAATAAATAATTGTCATGTTAAGAAAGTACACTAAGAAACATATTAGGATAAAAAAAATCTGGATTTATTTTTCTAGCAAGCAATGACCTTATGCAAGCTTTATGCATTTTTTATATTTCTATTCCTGACTGCAAGATGGATGGGTCCACTACTATTAAATCTGTGGATGTACCTATCTATTTTGTTAAATGACTTTTAAATGTGCCAATTGTATCTTTAGCATTGAATGCCTTTGTAATTAGTTATGAGATTATGACACTGGATTATGATGACAAAATAAAAATATTGTTTATCTTCTAAAGATTAGGTCATCATCATCATCATCAGCCCATTTAAGTCCCCACTGCGGGGGCACGGGCCTCCCTCAATTACATGAGGGGTAATTGCCATACTCACCACGCTTGGCAGACGGGTTGGCGAGGGTTTTGATATAAATGCAGAGTTTTCCTTCTCTGGGTGCTGGATGATAATGCCAGCAGCTTTACCTTAGTCGCCTTTTACGACACCTCGGTAAGAGTGAGGGTGACCTATTGTACTCTGCCGGGGACCACAGGTTAGGTCAGTTAACAAAACATTTTTTTAGTAATCTCCAAACACATTAGTTGCTCATTAATAATATAGTAAAAAAAAAGAAAATAGTTTTTACCTGCAAGTAAACATAATATCACTAACAACCGTCTCATTTTTAGTTCGTCACTTGTTTACAAACAAAACTAAAATGGTACTATACAAATTGTAAAAAAAGTACAAGCGTGCATCTCCCTCGCGTATATTACAACGAATGACGGTACGTATATTGCTAGTTGAACTGGTTCCTCGGAACTTGTTAGTACGGTTCAAAATAGTAACGTAAAAGTTGGTGCTAATGGTTATTTTAATAATATTACAGTTAGGCCGTTTAAGAATTGGTTTAGACATTTAGAAATCTGGAAAAACACAACATTAGCCGGTAGAATATTTTGTATAACGAGTTAACCGATTCAATGGGAACAGATAACTGTCGTGTTTATTCAAATAACAATGCTTCTCACGGGGCTTTTTTTACAGTACAGTACAATAAAATAGAAATACAAAAAGTTTAAATATTTAGCACACAAGAAAAATATGTTACTTTTTGTGTAAGTTACACAAGTTGTACCTACCTCAAGAATAGTTGAAGCTACTAAACCGGATCTATTTTAAACAATTTCGGGGTTACAACCTCTCGGCAAACACTTATACTAATTATTATATAACCATGCACAAATGTTGGGTACGTTTTTGTACTCGAAAGATTGATTCACGCTAAAAGTGGCCGCTTTTGGCGTGAATCAATTTTTAGCGTACGCGTTGGACCCAACCTTTTTTCATGGTTATTTAATAAATAGTATAAGTGTGTGCCGAGAGGTTGTATTCCCGAAATTGTTTATCAACATCAATGTAGACAAATCTGTCAGATTTCTTCGGCCGATTGTCGTTTTTGTTGTACCTACCGTATTTGTATATGTTTCTGTGCCATAAAGAATATTTATCTTAACCAGACATATTTGACATGTCTGGTTCAATATCAATCGAAGAATTTCAGACCCCCTTTTCCCCGGTGTGGGCCTCTATTACCCTCACTCACTCGGCGAACCACAGCACAGACGAGCTGGCCCATTCATGCCGAACCGTAGCTCTCCGAGGGAAAATGATATGTTACGATGTTTTCCCTCGAGCTGAGCTAGTAGTAGAAATATACCTTAGAATTACATTTACTAAAATTAAGCAAAGTAACATTTATCCAACTTTAGGTACGCGACAAAACATTTTACATAAATCCTTATAAAGTATTATGCAAAAGTATGTAGTGTCACCACAAATTTGATAAGTTTCCAGAATAGTTGCAGCACGAAAGCAAACGGGCTTGATGCAAATTAAGAACTAGGATGACCATGCGTAAGTTTAGACACATGCAAGCCACTTTTTAAAAAGCTCAACATTCTTCCCTTGCCCTGTCTGTACATTAGGGAAGTATGCTGTTTTGTCAAACAACACCAAATCTATTACAAAAAAAATACACAGAAGCCACAACAAGAAATGTAAGAGGAATATATATACAATTATTACACAAACCACCTTCGCACGCTTATATTTATAAACAAAATATATATAACATGTCCATTATTCTATACAACAAACTACCCACTCACATAAAAATTTTAGAAGGAAATCCCTTTAAGTATACTCTTACATCTTGTCTGGCTACAAAGGGTTTTATAGCATCAAATAAATCTTAGGAAATGATATAAGTTAATAAGCCATTACCGACATCTAGTCATGATTATTCATATTAATAAAAAATATATATATTTATAGATTTGTCAACTTAGATTATATCTTTTATTGTTTATATAACTTTATATACTTAAATAAATACTTAGGTATTTTGATTTTGTAAAATTACATTTTCATTTAAAGCTTTTTTTTAATTATAAATTGGTAATTTTAGATTTATCAATGTAATCTTTTAGGACTACAGAATTTTGTCATACCAATACCATTTGCGCGCTTGCTGGCAGGCTGAATACCGTGACTCTGATACTTTTTATACCATCTATGTATCAAATGTGTATTATGCAAATAAATTATGTTTCTGTTTCTGTTTAAGTTTGTCTAAAGTTACTAATATAAACGTTTTGCCTATGAAATGAATAAATCATATGTCATTAGCATCATCATCATCATAATTTTGACGTTTTGTCCCAGTTGCGTCCCAATCTGTCGTTCGAATCCTTTGTGCGCTTTCCTGCTTCAATTTCCCCACTTCGCGCGATTTTCTGCATCCATTGTGCTCAATTTATTGGCACGCAAGTTTTTAGGTCCTTCTGCTGGGATCCGGTGATGGCTGTTTTTTTTCTCTTTACTAGGATTTCCTCCAAAGTACCATTATTTTATTTCTGATATTTTCTGACGCGTCATAAATTAACTAATTGATCTTTTCTCAGGCTAGGTCACCAGGCAGGGTAGTTGGGGATGTGGCGATTGGACTATATATAGAACGCTGGTGAGTGATGCGAATTAAAGCCACTGATATCGGCAAAACAATGTTGGTGTATTTTCACGGGTTCACAGACTCATGAGACTATACAATAACAAAAACAATAATCTATCAAAATCAGTAAAAAGGTATAAAACATAAACAATATACATATGTATAAGGCTGGACCAGCCGTCGAACCTCAACAGGGGATACCCCTCAGTCCAATTGCCTGTCGATACGAAAGCTGACTGATCTGTCCTCGATTGGCAATGAACCCGGGAATTACCGATGACGTAGGAGATCCAAACATCAGAAGACAAGTAAGTACTAGTACCTTCTCTTTGACGCTAGTACCGGTGTGAATGATCAGGCGCATTCAATAAACAAGCTTTTGCTCGCGACTTCAATCGCTTGATTTGATTTGACTGCGAATGCTTATACCATCATACCTGTAATAGATAGCTATTTCCTCATTATAGAATGAGGTTAAATTTCAGTGTTATTTTTTCAGTGAGTGGTTTGAGCTGTGCGTTGATAGATCAATCAGTACCGAATATAATGCCTTTTGTGCATATCTACAGATTGATAATTATCTTCTGTCTTCTTGACATCTTCGAATATTTGAGGCTAGTAGTTTTCTTACATGTTGTAAGCCTTTCGTACAAAACGCACTTTAAAAATACGCAGTTAATTAATTTGGGATTGATACTCGGTTTTACCTTAAAAAACATCTGCAAAAAACCGCCTTCAAAAAGCAACGAACTAAAGTGTAAAATAATATTTTTAACACTTAATACACCTCAAATAACATATTATAACAGTATACTCGGGAAAAGGTGTTACCGAAGTCGAAGTTCAACAGGGATAGGCGCCCACTTCGGTAAAACCTTTTCTCGAGTGAGTGAGTGAGTAGACCTAATGTAGGTACTACATGAAAGCAATTAATATGATGACTAAGACTACCAATAAAATACCAAGAGGCATTTTATACCAGTCAACATTTGTCAACTTAAAAATAAATTATCAACCAGCTGTTCTTTTCTTCTGAATAAAGGAGCCAAAGTTCCATTCTAATATTGGCTTGTCTATTCTGCGGCTCGTTCGATATCTCATCCTTTGTTCCAGCATTTAATTGTTTAAAATTAATGTATCCCGTAAAGTCTGGTGAAAGGAGTAAGATGTGGAGTCATTATTTCAATGGATTTGTTGCATTCAAAACACGGTGCGGCGTCTCAGTGCGGCATCTATGCGCCCTCGCTTTTGGTGCCTCTGGTGCAAGTTGTGAGATCCGACGTTTTCTTATTTTATTTTATTTTTATGCTGGAGGGGATATACGAGCAAGCCGCACCTTATCACCGCCGCCAATGAACATCTGTGAGATGAGATCCCTATGCACCAGCGAGATCGCTGGACTCCAAAGCTCTATATTATTCTGCGGCAACTGGTTTGATCTCAACTGGGAATGTTACGCTGAGATGAGTAAGTGATGATAAATTAGATTCCGCGGGTTGAAACCAAACCCATCGTGTAGGTTGATGCAATTCAAAGGTTTTAAATTAGTATCTTGTGGTTTTTAGTGTACAAATTTGTTGTCTATTTGTGCTGTGAAGTGCCGCGAAGTAATTTTAATAATTAGAATAGTTATTTACGAGATTTCTATTCACCATAACCAAGGAGTTACTTCGTGACCATGGCGCTTGCAACAGTGCCGAAATATCGGAAACTCAAAAAAGGTACATGGTAGAAATCTCGTAAATAACTATTCTAATGTTAGTGACCATAAAGGTTTAAAACAATAAATTTTAATAATATTAGACAGTTGTAACACAAAATGCTGGTCCACAAGTTAAAGGTCGCTCAGCGGGCTATGGAACGAGCAATGCTCGGCGTCTCTCTCCGAGATCCGAAATGAGGTGATCCGGCAGAGAATCAAAGTCATCGACATCGCTCACCGGATTAGCAAACTTAAGTGGCAGTGGGCTGGCTATATTAGCCGCAGAACCGACAACCGATGGGGTAAACGAGTTCTAGAGTGGAGACCGCGTCTTGGCAAACGTAATGTAGGGCGCCCTCTGGCTAGGTGGGGGGACGATCTGCGCAGGATGGCTGGCAAGAGCTGGATGCGAGAAGCCATGGATAGATCACGGTGGCGAACAATTGGAGGGGCATACGTCCATCAGTGGACTGCGATAGGCTGATGATGATGATGAACATAAAATAAAATAAAGGAAATAATAATAAAATAAATATTATGAGGTAAACCGAAGCAGACCAGTCCTTACAGGTGGCACCTGTTCACAAGTATGACGTATGTGTCAGCCATCATTTCACTCACCGTACAAATAATTATTATATTATAAGCATCGTTGAATTGTACTGCTATTGTATGTCGAGTGACAACTTGCTTGGACCTAATAGAGTCAGTATCACGTTTAGAGTGGTATCGGCGGAATCCGTAGGTGATAAACCGTAAAACCAGCGTTTTACTGAATGACTGTCATTCAGACTTCGACTGTTGACTACCCACTTATTTTCGATACTTGACACTGGCAACTTATCTTCGGGTAGAGCCAAATTAAAAAAAACATAATTTGACAATCTTGGAGGGTTACAGGGATTCCCCGATTCCCCTTTTGTCTGGTTTTGTACGGCATTGCTTGGGCAGCAGATCTACCTAGGTAAATGTATTACAGAAGTCTCCGCTGTGTCCCCACACTCGGGCCCGTTTGTCACCTGCCCCACGACGTTTAAGCCGTTTGCCTTCAAATGAGCTCCGCGCCACTTCGGATTGATACAGGTTTGCAACTGTTTTCGGGTTCATATGAAGTTGTTTTGATTTAAAGCCATCTCGTTCCAACACGCAATGATAAAGGGGCTGGCACAAATTTTGTTCCGGTACTATCTTTAGTTCTGATTTGTAATAAGGAGGTGTAGGTTTTTACTCCTCGTGGTCGACAATGTTGCATTTTCGTGTGCTGATGCAGCTCGCGCGATGTGTGTTTGATCTTATGAACAATTATTGTTTCTTTCCTCGAGGAGGTGTTTTTAAGAGCACGAGCCGTAGCCAAGCGCATCTTAATCCTTATTCTATGTTAAGACATTTTCGCACTATTCGGCATGTATTTAATATGACTGCTCTCTATAAGAGTTTATATGTGGGTGCTGGTATATTTAGTGTGTCTAGACTTTTATGTAGTTCTCTGGGGATAAAATCATAACACCTGTAGATGAAATTATAATAGGTAGGTCCTATTTTTACCGTTATAACCCTCCATTTTATTATTATTAAATGACCCAACTATGGGACGGGTTATGTAGATGTAGATAAAAGATATCTAGACTGTAAATCCTTCTTTATCTTTTATAATACGTAATTTGATAACTTTTCTTTTCCTTCTAAGGAAGTTTCGGTTTCGGCCGAAATAGACACTGTTGCCGAAATTCGTTTTTGGGTTCGTTTTCGGTCGGACACTAATTGCTTCTCATCTTAATGTCAAAAGAGTTTGGTTCAATATCAATTTTAAGGTTTGACAGATTTTAGTAACCATGTGTCTGCATATATTTGATATTCGGTCTACAATGAACGGATTGCCTGATTGAGCATTTGGAACGCCTAAGGTCATGGGTCCAAAGTAACATTGATTTGTTCAAAGTTAAAATTGAACCCATCGTTTTGTGATGAACACTATGTTTAGTGTATGAGTGTAGCATGGAGCATGGAGCGAATAACAAGAGCTTGCCACCTCGTTATACTGTGAATACGTTATTTGATCCGTCTGCTCGTCAGCCACCTATGTCATAAAAAAAAGTTCAGAATCTCGTGAGTATATAGTTTATCAATATCACAATCAATACTGTGGAAAAAATATCTATGCCCATTTTTGATAACTTTAATAACGTGGTTGCTACACCGCAGTGATATAAATACTCAAAATATTTATAAGTAATAATAGATCTTCCGCCTTCAAATGCGGAACAATACATTAACAATGTTATTGATATTACCCTGCCATTAAATCACACCAATCTATCAATTTCTAGTAACTATTAAATAAGTTCATCAATGGTTTTGTATTGTATGTACGTAAACCTATACATTAGCTTTAACTGCCACTCGCTCGATTTGTTCTCGGCCTAATGACGTGTGACAATGCTTTTACGAGCCTTCCTAGACCTATACTGATGTCAAACAGTCGTTAACTCACTTCGTCCCCCTCACACTTCGAAGGTGAGACAGCGATGGGAGATAATAGTTTTTGCCGTGTCGAGTGAATTCGCGTTCTGACATGATTGGCTTATTGAAGTTTGAATATTGGTTTGTGATCCTGATAGAGCCACGTCATGTCTTTATGACAATAGAGGGTTGAATTTTTTATGAGATAGGGGGCAGACGAGGAAACGGATCACCTCATGGTAAGTGATTACTGCCACCTATGGACACTTGCAACACCGCAAAAGTCACAAGTGCGTTGCCAGCCTTTTAAAATAATCAGAAAATTCTTCCTTTGCATAGGCTTTTACACATCACTTACAAATCGTCATACATTTAAGTAATTTATAAGTATAATTTACATGTTAAAACATATAATGTTGATACATAAAATATACTAAAAAAAATAAACATAATCCGATTCCTCAAAAATCCGACAACCATAACCTAAATACTAGAAATAAACACAAGCTTGCTGTTTCACATCTCAGACTTCATAAGATTGGTAATTCATTTGTAGGAATGAGTATTAAAATATTTAATAAGTTACCACGAAAGCTTGTTGATTTACCAATGCCTAAATTTAAAAAACATGTTAAAATTACTTAATGGCAAAAGCGTATTATACAGTTGATGATTACTTCAATGACAAGAATTTGTGGAAATGATAAACTCTTCGCCTACACCAATGATACTTCGCAGCGCACTTGTGACTCCACTGTTGTCGATGGTGTCCATGGGAGGCGGTTATCGTTTACCATCAGGTGATCCGTCTGCTCGTCTGCCACGTATCACATAAAAAAAAGGTCTACCTACGTATTGTAAAAAACTACTTGTACTTAGTAAAATACTATTGCCAGACTGGAAGTAGCCCAGAGGGCAGTAGAGAGAGAGAGCTGATTGGAGTGACACTAATGGACCTCAAAACAAATACATAGCTTCGTAAGCAAAGTTAAGTCGGAGATGTAACGGAACGAGTGGCTCACTTAAACTGGAGGTAGGCAGGACTGGTCGCCCGCAATGAAGCATCTTGGTGCAAGCGTCTTCTTGAGTGGAAGCTATGAGGAAATAAACGCCCTCAGAAGCGCTGGACGACCGACCCGGATGCAAAAAGCTTAATAGTTTTTTAGATTTTCGCGTTGCATTATAACTATAATTTATCAAGACGGGAACTAACACGATATTTATTGTGATACCACTTTGTGTGCTCACATATTTTGCTCGTCGTTTCGGCTACGTTACAGCAGCCGTGGCGTGGCCACGAGCGGACTGGCTATAATATGATAATGACGATCGGTGGAGAGGATTTTCGGGTCATGTAGTTCCATCCAATGATTAACTCCCATTTCCAGTAGATGTTCTGCTATTACCGATTCGCTTGTCGATTTTTAACAGCTACGATATGTTTCTTGACACGTTCTGCAATTGACCGCTTCGTTTGTCCAATATAAGAACTAATAATAAACATCGTGTTAATTCCCGTCTTGATAAATTATAGTCAAAAAGTTTAATGCCGGAAAGAATGGAAAATTCTGAAGCCTACACTCAAGTAGTTGAAACGAGCTAAAAAAAGAAGTGAGATGAGAAGACGTATTGTAAAAAGTGGTATTATTATCAAAGTAGCCAAAGAGATACCTTAGAAATACTTTGTATACAGGCAGGAAAAGTACCATTTTACTCCCATGAGTACATATTACAGAAAAACACCTAAAGAAAGAAAGTTTTAAATTCTATTCAGAGCAATAATCCCTGTTAATTGCCCGCGGAATCCTGACCGCCTGTGTAAAGAACTATTAATACAAGTCTAATTAGAGCAACTTAATCCGTCGCTCGGATAGGGGTGCCGATTTATCGATAGATTTGTTATCGATTCCTTCAATCTCATCCCACATCTACTCAATCCGCCTTAATGCGCTGACTGTGTTTTTTGTGCAATAAAGAGTATCTATCTACATACTGCTGACCTATACATGGTGTATCGGTAAACATTTACCCATTAAGGTGACGGGTAGGGCACACTAGCGACGCCAATCGATTTTAATTTTTAGCTACTAAATCGGATCTATTTTAAACAATTTCGGGGTTACAGCCTACCACAGTCCACTGCTGGACGTAGGCCTCTGCAATTGTTCGCCACCGTGATCTACTCGTATCTCTAGCTTCTCGCATCCAGCTCTTTTAATGTAATTTTAATGTTAATTTGTTTTTATTATATTCACTTTTTATTAAGGTGACGGTTAGGGCACTCTAGCGATGCCAATCGGTTTTTATTTTTAGCTCCTAAACCGGATCTAGGTTTGATAGCTAAAAATTAAAATCGATTGGTGTCGCTAGTGTGCCCTACCCGTCATCTTGACCAACACTTCCACAATCATATTAATATTGAAAAAAAAATCTTTGGACCATACAAAATTACCAATCATGTGACCGAGTTTGTGTCAAAATTAAATTTTTTTTTCTGAAATTTTATTGAATATTTTATTAAAGTCGAAGAACAAATAATGTTTAGAGTGGTTTATAGAAAAGACCGTTAAACACGTATGTTGTAACCTTAAATACGTTGTGCATTATTATAGATCAATATGGCCCTTAACTGCATGAAATATTAGAGCTGTTTTGAAGATATTAAACATTTACAACCAATATTGTTCAGAATGGTTGAAAGAAGAGGCCATTAAAGGGATGTGGTAACTGTTAAAGATACAGAATATATACGGAGGATTTCTTCAATAAGCGTTTCCTTTTATGAGGTAAAAGAAATACATTTTATCGATAAAAAGCAAAGCTGTAACAACTCGAGTCCGGTGCTCGATGGAGCGGGGTATTTTAAAACGGTTTACTATTCACTCGGTTGAGACTGTTGAAAGTGAGTGAATGATATAGGAAGTAAGTATTTCAACTTTTCCAGAGCATTTAGTAACTTGAGATAGCTAGCGCGAGTTTTACATTAATTGAATTTTATGAAAAGCTGTGACTTGTGACACTACTGGTGTTTTGAAGGTGTCCATGGGCGTCGGTATCCGTTTACCATCGGGTGATCCGTCGGCTCATCTGCCACCTATATCATAAAAAATAAATAAAAAGCTGTTGGTCGGTTAGTTGCCCAAAGAATATTATCGTATCCGTCAGTCCGTTTATGGCGAAGGTTTCCTAGGCATAGTCACAGTAAGAAATTTACTTGCGTAATATAAAAGTGTAACACCACATACTGTGAATATGTTAACAAATGGTTGAATTGTTTGACGACTTCATGTTACTGGCCTTATCGTAACTTTGTCAATAACTAAGACGTAAGACGCATCAGAAATGATGTAATCCGACAGAGAACCAGAGTCACCGACATAGCCCACCGAATTAGCAAACTGAAGTGGCAGTGGGCTGGTCATATTAGCCGCAGAACTGACAGCCGTTGGAGCCGTAAAGTCCTTGAGTGGAGACCGCGACACGGTAAGCGTAGTGTAGGACGCCCTGCGACAAGATGGGATGACGATATTCGAAGGCTGGCTGGTGTAGGCTGGATGAGAGTGGCCGAAAATCGGGAGCAGTGGCGTGCATTAGGGGAGACTTATGTCCAGCAGTGGACGAGTGTTGGTTGCTGCTGATGAAGACGTCAAAAAAGTAAATATACAGCCATGTAGATCTTTATTTCAGGATCATGAAATACTTAACATTATTCATAATATGACTAACTTTAATGATTTGGTTTAAGAACTTTGTATAATTAGCCATGTGGTCCCGGCAGAGTAGAATAGGCCAACTTCACTCTTATCGAGGTGTCGTAAAAGGCGACTAAGGTAAAGCTGCTGGCATGATATCAGTAGCCAGAGAAGGAAAACTCTGCATTTATATCAAAACCCTCGCCAACCCGTCTGCCAAGCGTGGTGAGTATGGCAATTACCCCTTATGTGATTGAGGGAGGCCCGTGCCCCAGCAGTGGGGACTTAAATGGGCTGATGATGACATGACTTTGTATTAAAAAGTTATAAATTGAATATCCAATTCCAACAAATTTCAAAATTTAAACTCATTGTTATTAGACGTAAGTTGCGTACTTAATAATTTAGGTAGTAACCCGTGATTAAAGATTGTCTACAGTTTAGGCCTAGCCTTTTTTTTAACGCTGGGTAATGCCGCCTTCTACGCAGGTGGTCGTACAAATCCGAGCATGCACCAATGGTTTTTTCAAATCTATGTGCGTATTTCTACCATTACCATCTGCTCGGCGGTGAGAGAAAACAACGTGAGGAAACCTGCACGTTTCGGAAAAAAATTCTGAAACGTGTAACCATGATTCAGTTGGTCTGGTTTCCCTGTTAAAGGGTTGCGAAGGTCAGACGGCAGTCGCTTCATTGTAATTACCAGACCCCCCAATCTTGAATCATGGTCTAAGCGTACCCTGGGCTCCAAAGCGACAGCTTTGCACGCAACCGGGAATTACACGCTAAGATGAAGAGAAGAGCTGGGTAATGCCGCCTTATTGATACCCTCCTGCTGGGGTACTCCCCAGAGCCTCCTACTGGAGGGTTATGTCGGGCTCTCCTCTGGCGGGGGCTTGTCCTAACGAGAAGTCGACCAGAGGCATACCGACTAAACCCCGGCGGTTTTCATTCATCGCCCTTGAGTGGAGAGGAGTCATGGGTTAAAAAAGGGCGAAAACTAGCACCAAAACCCCCATGGGCGGTGCCTTTTTACTATATATACCTAATGTTAGCAATTGGTAATTAAAATATGTATATCAGTTCGCATTCAACCTTCGCGCAAGGCACAGTGGCGCCGGAGGTGGCAACAAATGACAAGTGTTGACAGCCATGACACTGGGTGAGTTTTTTGAAGGACGAGCGTCCATATTGTTTTTAAAACAAGAAAAGTAGTAGTTTATCGTACCAATAAATAATTACAGAAATAATCTATACTGGTTTTTATTATTTCAGAAGTGGCTCCCACGAAGTTCTGGATCTGGATTGTGATTTTTTGAAGTTGTTGGGACCTCAGCTTGTCTGGAGGAGATATTCGCGTGGTTCCTTGGAGTATCTTGTACAGAGACAGTCATTTATTTTTCTGGTGAGTTTTCATTTGTTTTTACACTCAAAAGTGGTACCTTTTATATGGATGCAACAGAACCATTGAAATCAAAGAAAATAACCGAGATCAGATGGAATGTCTAGAATTGTAAAGTTACACTTTAGATCTGTAGTAATTCCTTGATTCATTTTAACAAAATTGCTTCTTTATAATCTCAAGAGATAAAATATTATTAGACCATCGCTACGCATATTAACTCAAAGAATTATAAAATTATACCTTAAACCTTAAATTTATCAAAGTAGTTATTGTTTCCTATAATAAGTAATATTCGATATTCATATTGGTTGATTTGTTTTGTTTACAAATCTAAGTCGTCCATAAAATATGATAGAACAATAGATTTCTCAGACACTATGTGGTATACCTACTAGGGCGGGGAAAAGTTGAATGATGGAATGATTGAATGAGTTTTTAAAAAGGCAAAGATATCGAAATGCATGAGACTGAAGTTAAGGTTGCGTTTAAGAAATATATATAATATTTAATATTGAAGCTTGACGCAGATGTTAGTTGATGTTAGGTATGTGATAATGCTTGGCGGGACCCGAAGAAAAGACGGCGACGATGTTTGGAACTAGGTTTATTGCAGTTACATACAAGTGAACAAATTGTACAGTCAAGCAAGATTTACTTGGTCAACCAACTGATTGAGCGAGCGTGCTGCCCACAACTAACTGTTGGAGCGAGCGTGCTGCCAACAACCAACTGATTGAGCGAGCGTGCTGCCCACAACCAACTGTTGGAGCGGGCGTGCTGCCAACAACCAACTGATTGAGCGAGCGTGCTGCCCACAACTAACTGTTGGAGCGAGCGTGCTGCCAACAACCAACTGATTCAGCGAGCGTGCTGCCCACAACCAACTGTTGGAGCGGGCGTGCTGCCAACAACCAACTGATTGAGCGAGCGTGCTGCCCACAACCAACTGTTGGAGCGGGCGTGCTGCCAACAACCAACTGATTGAGCGAGCGTGCTGCCCACAACCAACTATTGGAGCGAGCGTGCTGCCAACAACCAACTGACTGAGCGAGCGTGCTGCCCACAACCAACTGTTGGAGCGAGCGTGCTGCCAACAACCAACTGACTGAGCGAGTGTACTGCCCACAACCAACTATTGGAGCGAGCGTGCTGCCAACAACCAACTGACTGAGCGAGCGTGCTGCCCACAACCAACTGTTGGAACGCGCGTGCTGCCAACATACCATTTTATCGGATTACCGGCGGTTGGAGTGAGCGTACTGCCAAAAACCAGCTGATGGAGTGAGCGTGCTAGCAACAAAGCCTATATTATTGGATGATCAGCAATTGGAGTTAGCCGACTGCCAACACAAATTTCCTAGAAGAAAAACTGTAAAGTAAGAGTACAGCCATCAAACACTATAATATCTTATGATCAACTGTTGGAGTGAGCGCACTTCCAGCAAAGATCAATTTTCTGAAGATAGCTGTTGGAGTGAGTACACTGCCAACGAAGTTTACGCTTTCGATAGTCGACCGTTGGAGCGAGAGTACTGCTAACAAAGCCTGAGAACATTGAAGCAAGAGAAGACTTTATCTAGGCCTAACTAGTATTTGGAATGAGGTCATTCTGTAAGCGGAGGATGGCCGAAAGATACACTACAGAGGAATTATGAAGCATCCTGTACTAAACGATTCATGTTTTTTTTTATTTAGTGGCAAACGCATTTTTTTTAAGCACATAATGTTTAATGGAGTTGTAGGAGTAGTAGCTGCAAAGATTCACATTGTATTCTATGTCATAAGAAAATCGCCGGTTGTCTGGGGTCAGACACTTGTCAGAATGGCCGAATGTTAGCAATTGGTAATTAAAATATGTATATCAGTTCGCATTCAACCTTCGCGCAAGGCACAGTGGCGCCGGAGGTGGCAACAAATGACAAGTGTTGACAGCCATGACACTGGGTGAGTTTTTTGAAGGACGAGCGTCCATATTGTTTTTAAAACAAGAAAAGAGATAGTTTATCGTACCAATAAATAATTACAGAAATAATCTATACTGGTTTTTATTACTAATTAGATTTTTGAATAGAACAACGACTAGACACAATACAAGGACTAGCAAGGTAGCTACTTATGTACACCTATCTACTTAAATACTTGGAATTTGGCACAGGCTTTAGGTACTTCGAATGATCATCAGGTGCGTTGCTGTACTGGGTGACAGGATAAAGTCCCTATCACTAAATTAAGTTATTGCAGCGACGGAGAAAGTGACCCTGCTGCGACCCAAAGTGAGCCTTCGACCCAAAGTGAGCCTTCGACCCAAAGTGAGCTTGCGACCCAAAGTCTGCGACCCAAAGTGAGACTGCGACCCAATGTGTGTCTGCGACCCAAAGTGAGCCTGCGACCCAAAGTCTGCGGCCCAAAGTGAGTGACTATTTGCGTCTACACTCGCACCCCACAAGTGCGAGTATAGACACAAATAGTGTGCGAGCGAGAAGTGAATAGATGCGCCGCCATTTCTGATCCCATTCTTTATCCGCACGGGTTGTAGGTAGATGTTATTGGTTCTTAAGGTGACGCCTTAACAAAATCCAATAGTGGCGTTAGATGGCCCTCCAATAAGCAGAGAAACCATTGAAAGTAGATACACGTTGTTCATGTTGATTTTTGAAAATATCCTTTGAGCTGTTGTTGAATACTAACAGTAGTTGTAAGCTCGCTACTTTGCGTGCGTGATCAACTTCTAACCCACTTTGCTAGTTCGATCTATGAACGATTTTAGATATGGATATGGCATTTTGATATAGCAATGAACAAATTGCATTTTAAGATTCTCGAACCTTGACGATTTATTTATATAAATATAATAATGGGTTCAAGTCGGGGTCATGATGTAATCCGATAGAGAACCAGAGTCACCGACATAGCCCACCGAATTAGCAAACTCAAGTGGCAGTGGGCTGGTCATATTATCCGCAGAACTGACAGCCGCTGGAGCCGTAAAGTCCTAGAGTGGAGACCGCGACTCGGTAAGCGTAGTGTAGGACGCCCTGCGACAAGATGGGATGATGACATTCGAAGGCTGGCTGGTGTGGGCTGGATGGGAGTGGCCGAAAATCGGGAGCAGTGGCGTGCATTAGGGAAGACCTATGTCCAGCAGTGGACGAGTATGGGTTGCTGATGATGATGAATAATGGGTTGGGGCGGAAGGGTCCTCGAGTGGAGGCTACGTACAGGAAGTCGCAGCCGTGGCAGGCCTCCTACAAGGTGGACCGACGATCTGGTGAAGATCGCGGGAATCCCTTGGATGCGGGAGGCACAGGACCGATCTGTGTGGAGAACATTGGGGGAGGCCTATATCCAGCAGTGGACGTCTATTGGCTGAAATGATGATGATGATGATGAATAAATAAATTGACTACCATTGTTAATCCTATGGATATTGTTTAGTTTATGCGTTTGTTGTAAATGTGGTTATGAATATTTTTTAGTTTATCCGTCAGTTGTAAATATGGTTATCTTGAGGAGACATTAAACCAATTATTTGAATATTCATATGTGGAGGCGACGCCCTGTTGGTCTAGTGGTTTAAATACCGGGCCGTGAGCTCGCGGTCCTCCGGTTCGATTCCCGGGTCGAGCGAAAAGTATGTTTCGAATTTTTCGAACATTGCTCGGGTTTGTGATCACCAATCCGCATTTGGCAAGCGTGGTGATTAAGCCTAATCCCATCAAAGTAGCGATAACTTGATTTCTATGATGGAGGCCTTTGCCCTGCAGTGGGACAGTTTACTTTACTTTACATAATGTGGAGGTTTGTAACTGGTATTTGTTTTTACGACTACTGTAGATACCTAATGGGATTATTGAAACTGTTAATCTTCCAAATAATAGTTTATTTATTATAAATAAATACATTTTGACACGTCCACCGACCGGACCTGGCGACGGCGGCCCAGAACGTAGAATAAATAAGTTATAAATAAGTAATGCGTTGTAAATAAGGGCATTCTCGTTATATTATTAATCTACTCACGTATTCGAATGGAACTCCCCAATGACACAACTGGAGGGAGATCAAACACAGGACCAATAGTCTAACCTGCTTTCCGAGGAACGGGGTAATTAGTTAACAATGAGATGCATTTTAATACATTTACAATCGTTTAACTCGAAAACAAAATTATAAGCGCGAATCTAATGACAGATGCTACAGTGATGAATTTAGATACTGCAGAGTTTCCTATTTTAAAAAGATTTGTGTGCTGTAGCGAGTGTAAAGAAAAAGTATTATTTTTATGCGATAGGTAAGCGATTGCCGTCGCCCATAGACACCCACAACATCAGTGGAGTCACGAGTGTGTTGCCACGCTTTTCCTCTTGCCCCCTCCTCGAAGCTGGACTTTTCATTTACCTCCTCCAATCTTCTAAACTCTGTCCCTAAAACCACGTACACACCGTTTGTTCTCATACAAGTCGCGAGCCACGTCCAAATCGCCGGAGGATTCCCGCCCGGCCGGGGTGTAACCACGTTGTCCCAAATAAAGCATAGATGTGTGTGCCGGCTTTACTAAGGGCAGGACCAGGGCGGCGCAAGGGACTGCCCTGTCTCTTGGGAAACAGGAAAACTCTATGGCTTAGGTTGTTTTAAAAGAATACCTCATCATCAGCCCATTTAAGTCCCCACTCCTGGGGCACGGGCCTCCCTCAATCACATGAGGGGTAATTACTCATTCTACATACTCACCACGCTTGGCAGACGGGTTGGCGAGGGTTTTGATATAAATGCAGAGTTTTCCTTCTCTGGGTGCTGATGATCATGACAGCAGCTTTACCTTAGTCGCCTTTTACGACACCTCGGTAAGAGTAAGGGTGGCCTATTCTACACTGCCGGGGACCACACGGCATATTTACCTGCCATACCAATAAAGATAAATAGAAGATTTTTTATGTGTTTGATTGGGGCAGACAATTAGGTGAATCACCAGGGCCAAGAGGAGCACCCGTGTTGTTACAAGTGGGGTGCTGGCCTTTTAAAAAGGAGTATAGTATTTTGTTGATGGTTTGCACTATTTTCACTTGGAACATAAACAAGTTGGCCTGCTTAAAGCATTACTAGGCCGGCTGGCCTAACTTGTTTATGCTCAGTACAGCCGTACTAGGGAGACAGGACAATGGCCCAGAGGAATGCCCCTCATGGGGACTGGAAAACCGCTTAGAGCTGGAGCCCACGAACGGCCAGATTTACGTCATTTTATAAAAAAGCTGTAGGCTGTGCATGTCTCTAATACATGTACAAACTATCAGCAAGTATATATATTGGATTTAAGTTACTTACCAAGATATCTTAATTATATTTTTAATTGCTTTGGAGTAACTGTAGATATCCATTCCACTAATTGACAGAACAATTTTTTTTATATGTTAAATGGGTTAACCTCATTTCACCTAATGGAAAGTGACTATAAGGTCTAAGATGTAGCGTGCTTACCCAGAAGAAGCCTATTCACTCTCGACTTAAAGACACCCAAATTGTAGCTCTCTGGGAATACAGAAGCCGGCAAGTTGTGCCATTCCTTAGCAGTTCGTACCAAGAAAGAAGAAGCGAAACGCTTAGGTAGTACGAGCTGGTGAAACTTCCACAGTGTAAGGGTGGATTCCTGTCGTCTTCCGCATTGTCAGGTGGTAGAAAGGAGAAGGTGGTATCAGGTCGGGAAGCTCATTCGAATACTCTCCAAAATGCATTCTATAACATTATCACGGTTTCAGATCAGAAAAAGCGCGCTTTAAATAGAATGTGAAATTTTCCGAAAAAATGTCACAGAGTGTGAAAGAGATCCAACCGGCCCTGACTTTATGCATCGCTAAAAGGGTGCCGTAGAGAAAGACCGTCACCCAGCACGTAACCCTGGTACTAACGTTTTCGCGCGGTTTTTAAAGTATGGCTTTCTATGAAAAGGCTCAGTCTGCTTAGGGTGCCATGTAAGAATAAGAATAAGAATAAGAATTTATTTATTAAGTACCAATAAAACATACCAAAAACATAAGGAAAAGCAATTATAATGTTGGCACTTAAAAGGTCTCCGCTCAGCATTAGCCACGAAGCCGTGAAGTCTTCGTGGCGCTGGTACTCTGCGGAGGCTTTCCTTGAAAGGCACTCGCGGTACATACACACGTACGGAAAAATTAAACAAAATGTAAAAAAAAATAAATTAAATGTAAAACAAACAAACAAAATCTAATTAATTATAGGAAGAGAAAAAAAAATAAGATTATAATAGCAATTACAATTAACAATATTAAGATAAATTAAATTAAATTACATACATTGTGCGATAAATAACATTATTACATTAATTCATTTCATAAAATATAAATTGTCATGTCTATGGTTTCTAGCTAGACGCTTCTAAACTTGAGTTCAGTGAAGAAAACAACGCCTATAAATTTTGCATATGCATTGCATTAATGATTTGCCTTCAGCATTAAAAAAGATAAAGGCGTGTTATATAAAATATTTCTGGGCCCCGTGTTACCCTACGAAGGCCCTGGAGGCGTGCCACATCCACGCGGGAAATATGGCAACACCGCCCTTTAAGACGCGGACAACTGCCTCTATTACCTAATTTCCAATAGTCAGAGGTTTTTCCATTTTTTCTTTTCCTCGGAATAGCGTCGAGCTAGGACATTTTATTTTGGGCATTATGGACGAAAATGTTTATTATACCTTGGAGAATAAGCTACTCGAGTAAGAGTGGTGAAGTTTGCGGGAATCCATTGGATGCGAGCGGCACAGGACCGATCTGTGTGAAGAATATTGAGGCAGGCCTATGTCCAGCAGTGGACGTCTATTGGCTGATGATGATGATGACATCCTACAGTCATCGGCAACACTTATAGGTAATCTGAAAACACGAAACACTTACTACTTGATTTCTTTGCACTTGTGTGCGGTTCGGGCTTTGGGGTAAACCCTTTATCCGGGCGGTTTCTCATACCTGTCTTGGCATGGTGCTCGTTTCTCCTGGATGGGAGGCCTACCGACATCATGGCGCAGATGGGGCGGTCTTCGACCTTTGGTAAGGCCTGCTTGCGGCTATTTAGTACCCTTCTGTCTGGGAGGGGGTTAGGGACGGTCTCAGTGATCAGTCAGAGGGTGATGCATGTCAGAGTGCTCTTTTTCTGACTGATTTTATTTCGATGATTGTTTTTACTGATCACTTGCGCAATTGACACCAAGCGCCATCTGTTGGTATAAATTGGAACTAATCTCCTGAAATGAAGTGAGGATGGGCCACTAGCCTATATTTTTCCACTACTAGGCTTAGGCATCTCATAGGGCACGCCACTTGACTCGATGAGGCCTTATATTATTGTGGCCTGCCATTAGTGGTAATGCTCATAGCCCTGGGCATCCGGGTTGGAGATCGCACTAAATTTTTACAGACAAAAGGTTGTCTATGGGTAGCGATGATTCGTACCATTAGATCACACAGAAAATAAAAAGTCCTCAAAATGGCTAACCTCAGTGATCAGTCATCGACGCAGGAGATTTTATTATTGAGGTCAATGGATATTATAGTGTACAAGTGTTTGCACAGTCGTCCTTTGCGAGGCACGGGTGCACAAGACCGCCAACTTCCAGACTCCGGGCTGACGCTGAGAATTTAACAGAAAAACTCAGGTACAAATTACACACAAAAATAAAGTAATACTGTTTGGTACCCGTCAAAATTTCATAATCTCTCAAATGCCTCAGCTACGACACAAGCCACCTTAGCGTTTGGTCCCGGTTGGGTCCTAGGCTATCGCTTCGGAGCCCGGGGACCCCGTGCTCTGAAGCAGCAGCTGAAGATGCAATATTTGTACGGTCTATGTTTTCAGTAAGAAATTTTCAGTGTCAGCCCGAAATCGGGAAGTTGCAACGGCTTTAAGCCGTTGGTAATGAGGGCCGAATTTAATGCAGACATGTACGCGCTGTGTGTCTACTTAAATTAGGCCACTTGATTCCGATCCCTCTCCGGTTCTCTCACACTGGAGTCGCATCGGATTACGAGGGTAAGGGAATAGAGAGTGCACTTGTGTTTGCGCACACACTTGCGCATTAGTCACAACAACAACAACAAAGCCTGTCACAACTATATTGCAATAGACGTCCACTGCTGGACATAGGTCTCCCCCAATGTTCTCCACACAGATCGGTCCTGTGCCGCCCGCATCCAATGGATTCCCGCAACCTTCACCATATCGTCGCTCCACCTTGTAGGGGGCCTGCCATGGCTGTGACTTCCTGTACGCTGCTTCCACTCTAGGACCTTTCCGCCCCAACGGCCGTCGGTTCTCCTCGCTATGTGCCCTGCCCATTGCCACTTGAGACGTGCAATCCTTTGGGCTATGTCTGTGACCTTAGTTCTCCTGCGGATCTCATCATTTCTGATACGATCACGTAAAAAAAAATCTCCTTCCCTGAGCCTCCTCAATCAGCACATTGTAAGCGGCCACGTTTCGGTTCCGTATGTCATCACTGGCAACACACACGCATTAAAGACTTGTCTTAAGACACTGCGGTAGATGGGCCACCTTTGCATCTATTCATATGTTATGTCATTCTGTATTATTTGTGTATTGTGAGTGTGTGGCCAATATATTTTTTTTATTTTATTTGATAAAAAATATTAAGTAGGTACATAGCATAAAATTACATTCTGCCAAACTGTGGAACAGTTTGTCGGCAGTAGTTCTAGTCTAGTGGGCACTTAATACTAACACAATTTAATTATATAGGTACTGTCCAAAGCTATCGCGTATAATTTGTAGCAAATAATATTGTATGAAAACGTAGTGCGCAAAAGTACTAACAGATGGCGTTGTGCCTATTTGCATCGCGCAAGCATTGTGTTTTTTCTAATACATAAGACTTTATCTCGTGATTTTATTTAGAAGATTTGGGCCAACAGTTTTTTACAACTACAAAGCGTTTATTTATGTTTAACGTTATGTAATTATATATTAATTCCGTTATATTATGTATGCACTTATTGTAAATTTATTTATATATGTATTTATTCATTCATTTATTTATTAATATATACATTAGTGTCCTCTCAAGCTGTACAAATTAACCCAAGTGGTTAATCACACGAAAGAGGACATATATATGGGTATAGACTATTGAGCCTTCTGAAGGTCCTACCATGTCCAAGTACATACTCATACATCGTGTGAGTATTGCTGTGATCTAACGAGACAATGCATAGATCACAGCAATATCCACTTATAGTAAATGTTTTTCCTTTTTCTTTCTTTCACTATAACCTATCCTGCGTACGTGGCCGGATCGTTGAGATGGGCCGTCGTAACCTTAATCGGTAGAAGGATATTATCTATAACGAACTCTTCAATATCAAGGTCAGCTGGAGCTGACTGTCTGTACCTATATACTTAAGTATTTTGTGACCATAGTGAAAGTATCCAAGTCGTTAAATCGACGTACAGGGTGAAGCAAAAGCGAAAAACACGGATTCATTTTTGATGAGCCGGCAGTGATCAGATATTCATGTGGACCGCGATTGAGGAATAATTCTCTAGGGGCGCGACCCGCCTGGGATAGTGATGTGAAAATTTGAGTTTGGATTTGGCGGCACATCACTACATTAGTGTTATCATCACTACCGGTCGATTCCCGATAGATGACCACAAAAGACAACTGCCTATGCGTGCCTAATCTCATGAAGAAGTGACTCATTCTCAATTTGACATATTTTATGGACTTAGACCAAACACATTCTATATTTAATTGAATTACCTGATGGTAATCGCTTACCCCCAGGAAATCCATCGGCTCGTCTGATCAACAATATATTATTTTTCTCAAGTCTCTTTTTCATGAGATAACATGCGTAGACGGCAGCCATTCGTGAATCCGCTTGAGCAATGGTTGTACGTAATAGTGAATAAAGTAATTTTAACAACAATGTACTTACTTAGCTGAAAAAAATCTGCTGGGCCATAGAAAGTGGAACGCCCACAGGGCACAAATTGATTCTGAAATAATATGAGCACTCAACATTTTATGGATCTGAGAAATTGAAAAAATAAATGTGTTTACAATAACTAATCCAGGCCAGCGTATCTATCACAAAAATAATAAAACGTTGCAGCTCATGAAGATCTGCCTGGACGACGTATCCTAGTGATCCTCTCCCATCCTTTCTACGTGGCCAAGCCATTGAGTTTGTGAGCTTTCTTTTTTCCGCCATGTCGGGTGGGGTCCTTCACAAGCTATTCAATCTCGGCATTTCTGACTAGTCCGAGAATTTTATTTTCAATGATTTTAAAGAAACTCGAAAAAAAAAACTAATCCTATATAAAAGGTTGAGGAAAAAGTCTTGTAATAAAATCTCTTTGGCTATAGTATTAGTATCTGGCTGGTTTTGGTATCATTGAAAGTTTAATTTTTAAAGAACATAATTCCAAATTCAAATTAGGAAAATATGTGATTTTTCATTTGTTTTTCGTATTGTCAAGATGAGTGAATCTAATGAAGAAATTCGATACATTTTAAAATTCTACTACAAAAAAGGTAAAAAAATGCAACGCATACCGCGAAAAAAAATTGCGATGTTTATGGATCTAGTGCAGTGTCTGTGAGAGTAGCACAAATTTGGTTTAAGCATTTTCAGTCCGGAAATTTTGATGTCAAAGATGCACCACGCTCTGGTGCGTCTTTGACTTGTATTTTTTTAAAGCTACATCTACTTTTTATAACGTTTTTATATTTTTCCCAAATTTAGGGAAAAAGTACTAAGTGAAATCATTTAAAGCAAAACAGTGTGTACTATGACCTCATACTAGGCTAGCTACTATATGTATAGTAGCTAGCCTAGTAGTAGTAGAGATGTACATCTCTCCGCTCCGTTCTAAAAAGCTTCACCTTACTATACTGATAAACTTTCTAATGAACCTCATTAATGCTGAATCAAAATTCAAATCTAGCCTTAATTAAGTTAAGCTACGTCGGAAAAATAAATTAAAAATGGGTAACTTTTTACATGCAAAATTAAGGGCATCAACATGTGTCCCAAAGAAAAAATGCTAATCAAACCAGCATACATTTGAAATATTCTTTTTATGACCGTCCGTAATGGATTCTGGCCCACAGGGGCCGGTGCAGCCGTAAATGTGTATGCCATAACTTTCCATAGTTATAAAATTCCCGTTCTATTTATATTGTTAAGTATAAATAAAATAAATAAAAAATAGTTTATTGCTCTCTTATTGCACGGTTTAGGTACATACAGTTTTAACAGTTTGTTTATACAGCAATATATGGAGACAATTGGAAATAACTCAGCATATGCTGGCATGAGCGGCTGGCACCCATTCAGCGCTGGTTTTCAGTTATTTCCACTTCTCTAAGGTCTTAGCGAGAAATTTTGGCTAAGAATTAAAATACAGATAGTAAATTAAAGTATTTTAAATAAGGTGAAAAAAAAAAGTATTTTGATACCAATATTGGATGTTCTTCTGGCGTGTATTGAAATGGCCAACCGACTACCATTTTGGGGTAAACGAGTTCTGAAGTCGATACCGCGTCAGTAAACAATTAGTGAAAAATGGTTAGCAGGAGTTGGAAACAAATAGGCCTCTCTTAATGTTTGATCATTGATCAAACATTTAGAGAGGCCTATTTCCATTACTGGACTGCGATAGTCTGATGATGTCATCATCCACGTCTGTGAAGGCAATATAATACTCTAGCTAAATCCCATAATCTTGATATTACTATGTCAATTAACAATTACAAGAAAAGTCTTTTAAGTTGACGGGTAAGGCACACTAGCGACGCCAATCAATTTGAATTTGAAGCTACTAAACCTGATATATTTTAAACAATTTCGGGGTTACAACCTCTCGGCAAAAACTTATACTAAGTATTTATTAAATAACCATGCACAAATGTTGGGTCCGTTATTGTATTCGAAAAATTGATAACCGCCAAAAGCGGCCACTTTTAGTGGTAAACCAAAATTTGAGTGCCAAAGCAGACCAAACAGTTAACTATAAGTATTAAATAAATAGTATAGGAGTTTGCCGAGAGGTTTTAACCCTGAAATTACTTAAAATATATCTATATATAGGTTTAGTAGCTTAAAATTAAAATCGATTGACGTCGCTAGTTTGCCCAAACTGTCATCTTAAGCCTCTCATCTGCACCCGAATAATAAATTACTTAAATAAACAAACTCATAACGCCCTGTTGGTCTAGTGGTTTAAGTACCGGGCCGTGATCTCAGGGTCCTGGGTTCGATTCCCGGGTCGAGCGAAAAGTATGTTTCGAATTTTTCGGACATAGCTCGGGTTTGTACCAATCCGCATTTGGCAACCGTGGTGATTACGCCTAATCCCATCATAGTAGCGTTAAGTTGATTTCTATGGTGGAGGCCTTTTCCCTGTAGTGGGACAGTTTATAGGCTGATTAAAAGAAAACAAACTCGTACCTTTTGCATAAATAAAATGTATTTATTGCAACAACAATCTACTTATATATAAATTGTCCAATGCAAAAAAATACTAGATTTAAAACATTGTCCAAATTAACAACCAAAAAGTAGGTCCCAAAAAAAATTATATAAGTTAATAATAATAATTCGTTTATTTTAGGCAACAAGATACATTCAAAAATATTTCATTGGCCCATATAATACATACCTTACAGTCTAACATACATACATAATAAAATAAAATACACATTTTTTTAATAGTGCTAATAAGTACCCACCTGTTAACTCAAAATAATTTAATGTAACTTCTAGATATATAAAATGTATTTTCATAATTATAATACATATTAAATTAAATAACATATAATATATCTACAAAAATGCTATCAGGCAATCACCAAATAATTAGAGATGGGCCGGCTAGTCGGCGACTAGTCGGGAAAGCCAACTAATCGGCATCTTCAGTAGTCAGAAACTAGACGGTTACTATTCGGCAGAATCTGCCGATTATAATCGGCATTAAATTGGATTAAAAGAACAATTTTACTAACCGTATATATTATAATTATTAAAATAACAGTTAGGTAACGTCATAGGAACTTATGAATCAATCTGTGATTCAGTACAAAACTACAAATATTCTTTATATAGATAGTGCCTATATAGTTCTTAGTTAGTAAAACTGATTCACGCTAAAAGTGGAAGCTTTTGGCGGTAATCAATTTTTCGCGTACAAAAACGGACCCAACTTTGGTGCATGGTTATTTAATAAATAGTATAAGTGTTTGCCGAGTAGTGTGCCCTACCCGTCACCTTAATAAAAAGTAAACATAATAAAAACAAATTAACAAAGGAAAATAAATGAATCGACTCATTTTTATATTCAGTGGTTTTTAAGATTTTCAGTTGTTTAGGTATATTGTTTTTATTATTTTCATTTTTTTTCATATATTTATTTATTTATGTAATAGGTAGGCAGACGAACAGACGGATCACCTGATGGTAAGCTATTGCCGCCGCCCATGGACACCCGCGACACCACAAGTGATATTGTATAATTAATTTTTAGATAATCAAATACATAGTGAAAGAAGGCCAAATAAAACCACTGGCTTACTAAATATGATTTAATCATCCATTTGATCTCGATGGTGCGGGTTTCGGTGGTTCGTATCCTTCGAACAGGTTCTGGGGGCAGAATGGGTTCGGTTCATCTGGCCACACCGTCTTCTCTATCCAGCAGAGGAAGTGGGGGTCACTCACGTTGACGTACACCCCTGGTCTGTAGGGCCATGCGCACTTGCTACCGAAAGAGGTGAGTCCCACGATGTAGTACATGATGCCACCGCTGTCGATGCTGCTTGGTAATGGACGCTGTACTTGCAATGGTCCTCCAGAGTCACCCTATGGAATAAAGAACAATAATGGGATTACGAATATGGTGGTCAATTGTAGAAATAATAAAACTGAGTAGAGGACATGTTAGGGCACTCGCTCGGACCCTCACAGTGCACTGTCGCGAGGACGAGGAAACGATTATCCACGTCCTCGGCGAGTGCATAGCGCTGCACCGCTGCAGAAGCCGGCACCTAGGAGCACACTTGATCTCAGCAGACGAGATCAAAAGCTCCCCCATCAGCTCCATTCTCGGGTTTATCCTGGAACTGGAGCTACATCCTCATGTAATAGGTTATGGTGCTGCCACAATAGATCATCTACTGGTCGCAGTGGCTATGAGATGTAGTGCTCACCCCATTTCTAACAAATAATAAAATGGTGGTCATGGAGTGACGAACGAAATGGTGCTCCAACGTGTCGCCATGACCCGTAACTTTATGATTTTTTTTTATATGAGAGGTGGCAGACGAGCAGACGGATCACCTGATGGTAAGCAATTCCCGCCGCCCATGGACACCCGCAACACCAGTGGAGTCACAAGTTCGCTGCCAACCTTTTCCCCTTCCCCCCCATTGGGCTTCCACACACGGCAACCTTACTCACACGGCGAAACACAGCGCAGGCGCTGCTTCACGCCGGTCTTCTGTGAGGCAGTGGTATCACTCCGGTCGAACCGGCCCATTTATGCCTAATGCCATCAAAAAGCGGAAAATCGAATACCTATGTCGAATACTTAGGCATAAGAGGTACAAGTTGCTTCAACTCATCAATATGGGTAAAATAGAAGAGAGGCGACGGTTTGGAAGAAGGAAAAATTCGTGGCTGCATAATATAAGAGAGTGGACTGGCATCGCATTTGTGGAACGGCTGTTTTGTCACGCAATGGACATAGAGGATTAAGAGAGAGAAGAAAAGGAAGGTTAACCGGAAAAGCCTTCGGTATGAATGGGCCGGCTCAACCGAAGTGGCTCAAACACATGGCCTCACAGAAAACCGACGTGAAGCAACACCTCCAATGGATTTCGCCTAGTGAGTGAGGGTATCGGAGGCCTAATAAGGAAAAGGGGAGTTAAGTAGGCAGCGCACTTGTGACTCCACTGGTGTTGCGGGTCCATGAGCGGCTGCAATCGCTTACAATCAGGTGATCCATCTACGCGTCTGCCACCTTCTCATGCTCGTCATCTTAGCGTGTTATTCCCATTGCGTCCATAGCTGTCGCTACGGAACCTGGGGAACGATCCAATGATCGTTCATCTTACTTTCTGTAGCATCATAATCAGTTTCAATTTATTGTGAGATCATGGACATTGGTCCATGATCCTGGATTCTAAACATGTCTACCACCTATCCAAGTTTCACATAAAAAAACACACGGAGAGAAATGTATCGGGACAATCTCACAATAAATTGAAACTGATTATGATGCTACAGAAAGTAAGATGAAGGAATATTAAATCTATATCAATTCTATTTATACGAGGTAAATCCAACAGATAGTTTATCTGGAAACACGAAACGCTTGTGCGACTTAAAATTTGTGCATGTTTATTTAATAAATAGTATAAGTGTTTGCCGAGAGATTGTAACCCCGAAATTGTTTAAAATAGATCCGGTTTAGTAGGTTAAAATTAAAATCGATTGGCGTCGCTAGTGTGCCCTGCCCGTGACCTTAATCGACTCCTAGCGCCAACTATTAGTATAAAATGGAACTAATGTCTCGGATTGTGTATATTATGATGCAAGAAATGATAAAATTAATTTATAATAAAAGTTACGGTGTATCATTACCTGACAGGAATCAACCCCTCCAGCAGGTTTTCCGGCGCAGAACTGATGGTCCACCAGTCCCCACCATTCTCTAGTAGCGATACGACCAGTTAGATTCTTACTGCAATTTTCTCTGTCTATAATGTCTATTTCTGCGTATCGTAGATGCGATGTTTGGGAACCTGGAAAGGTTAAATAAAAATAGTTTAGGGTGAGGGAAACGGGGGACTACGGTGCGGCGGCCTCCTCGTGTGGCCCCTTCGGTAGTATTTTTGCTCTGTTTGGAGCTGCTACCGAAGGGGTCCTGGCGTCCCTGGGCAACGGCGGGTAGTAATTTGGCGCGCTCGCCATATTGCTACCCCACGGCCGACGGCCGCACACATGGAGGGGGGGTTAGGGTTCGTAACCCCCCCCCTACGGACCTATCGCTAGGTCTTTGAGTGGACCGCTCCTTCTGGAGCGAGGCATTTGGTAGGGGGTGTTCTGCCACCCTCGGAATTTTGGTTGGTTGTGCGCGGACCTGGGTCTCTCACCGGCGGTTATCCGGTAACATGCCGTCTCTGACCGGTGGAGGCCCTCGGCACTGTCCACGAAAGTGGTTGTGCCCAATTTGTCCGCGCACTTAAAGTGGTGCAGGACCAGTGGCAGTTGGGGGGATGTCGGACGACTGAAGGCTTCAGTGCCCAGTCCAGCCCTCCCACTCTGGCCACGCTTTGCCTTGTGCCACCCCTTCCGGTAGGGAGAGCCCGCGGGCTCGGTGGGCGAAAGGCCGTGTATCGGATGTTCTGCGTCGAGTTTCTCAGCCAGAGTGGCTCGGCGGCAGTCCGGCGTTGCCAATTTTCCTGGCTCCGCATCCAGCGGAGTTGGGACTTGCGGCGGCTTCGTTTTTTGAAGCCTGCAGGTTTTGTTTCCCCAACTCACTCTGCACTGCAGCCAGCAGTGTATGGGTGGGGAGGGGTACCTGCAGTCCCCCTCACGGTGGTATTCTGCACTGCAGCCAGCAGTGTGAATGCCATTCGGGGGGTGGAGATGGTGGGCTGTGGGAGAGGCCCTGGGTCCGAACTTGTTCATAATTTGCATTTTGGTAAACAGTCGTATTGTGGATTGAATGCTATAATTCCTAAACTTTACTTCAACCACGCGATTACCCTAACCTCTAGGCACATTTTGGGAACCCAACACCCGTAGCCCTAACACACCTCTTTCTACTAACAGCCGAGCCGAGCAATGCCGGTGCCGGTGAAACCGCTGTTTACTTTCTGATTTCGAACTAACGTAAATTCACGCTAAGGTTCACAATTATCCATAGGCCTTGAAAGAATATGACCCGAAACACTAGGCACCGATTCGGGGCGATAGCACCGAAACTCTCTTTTTCGGTACGAAACACTATATTTTTATAACGAAGCATTCCGACCTGTATTCACCACAAAAAACATAATACGAAATAATCTTTACGAGTAAAAACTAGAATAACCTTTTACAAAATTAAGTGCTTTTAAAGCTTAAGTGTCAGTGGGCTGTCCATATTAGCCGCAGAACCGACAACCGATGGGGTAAACGAGTTCTGGAGTGGAGACCGCGTCTTGGCAAACGTAATGTAGGGCGCCCTCTGGCTAGCTGGGGGGACGATCTGCGCAGGATGGCTGGCAAGTGCTGGATGCGAGAAGCCATGGATAGATCACAGTGGCGAACAATTGGAGAGGCCTGCGTCCAGCAGTGGACTGCGATAGGCTGATGATGATGATGATGATGACCTTTTACAAAATAAAATATGTACTTATCCGCTCCCCACTAAATGCTTATTAAGATACATAACCACTTGCCAAATGAATTAAAAAGTATCAAAGACCCCCAAGCATTTGCATCCCAACTTAAAATATTTTTAAATAATAAATGCTATTATAATTTTAATGAAAATAATTTTAATTAATTGAATTGATTGAAAATCGGTTCATTTGTTCGGTAGCTACGATGCCATAGACAGACACACATACAGACACGTCAAACTTATAACACCCCGTCGTTTTTGCGTATATATTATATATTATAGTTTTAGAATCCGATATCAGATATCGATATATAGTTTGGATTCGATATTGCATGAACCCGATATTACCCACCGCTTTGCGCTCTTACAAAATACAAATACAAATTCATTTATTCGTCATCACAGGTGGTATAAAGTTGACAGAGGTAATGTATGTGGTAACTCCAAGATGCGCCTACAATGGCATACGAAAAAAAAATATAATAATAATAAAACTTCTTGTCATTGTTGATCATTTGCCGCCCCCGGAACATTATTTTGATTCCAGTGGAACACGGATTGGAAACCATTGCCACAATAAAAGGATTATGATGAAAGCTGTTGGCGCAGTGCTTCCATCACCGTTGTAGTAGACTCTCGAGGTACAGGCCCAGCCTGACGGAAATTAAAACTACCTGTTCCGTCGATTCACTTCCTATTTAATTGCCTATTACTTGGTTTCTGACTTAGAATTGAATAAGTTAAGTTAGGCAGGCGACTCGAGGTATTTATTTCGTTAGCACGCTTTGCTTGCGCGATGTAATTATGAATAGTGACATCTATCGGACCAAAGCCAAACAACCTGCTTAATTGCTTTCTACAACTGTTATCTCCCCTTACCTCGTATTTTAGTTGTCTGACCCCACCCAGTGATATTGGCCAGAATTTGATTCCGCAGATCGCCAACCCAGAGGCAAGCAGGGCGAACATTGGCCTGTATGTCCACGTCGCTCACGAGTTTGATAAGAGCAATATCATTGTACTTGTAGAGGAAGGTATACTTCGGGAGTATAATAAGATCTCCATCTATTCCTACGTCGACGAACAGAAGTTTACTGTTAGGGTCCTGAAAAGATAGTGCCCATAAAAAACAAAACTTGTCAAAAAATCCAATTCTCGCACTCAGTTGTTTTACTGTGAAAAGTTGTAAGATCTATGTTATCAAGTCGGTTATTAACTTGGCAATCGGTTATTGAATATTTGACTCGGCCATTGCATGAAAACACAACCGATTGCCAAGTATCATTTTTTTTTTAGTCCACCTACTTTTTTGCTTTCGGTACCTTCACCTTCAACTGCAAACGTAACTTTGTAATCCAATACATTTATAATAGATTACAAAGTTATTAATGCAGTTATTATAATTTAGAAAATTGGACCGAAATTACAAAAATATAGTTTTTCTATGATTAGACACTAAATTCTATTTGTATTCTAAATTTGAATCTTCTATGTCTGCTAGAAGTGCCTTGGACTTTTGATGATCGGTGAGTCAGTAAGTCAGTGACATAATTCAGAAATTTTAACAAGTTGTCATTCTTAAACTACTGGTTTAATTTGACTGAAATTTTATATATACCGTGTTTATACAATGCCTGATTAGTTACTGAAAATTCAGGCTTCTTGTTTAATCGACAACGAAATTATAGGGGGAAAATAGCCTGTATTGCTTCGAGAAAGGATGGTACGGCCGTGCCGCTTTTTTTGCTCGACTTGGCGGGGGTACTGCCGTGCCCCCAGGGTAGTGACTGTGATAGCTTAGTGTGACGTAGTGTACGAAAAAGGCTGTTACTCATCATCCCAGAGTATCCTGCCGAGTTGTGTCGTCAGCGTTCGCTTTGCAGCCCAGGGTAAGCTGACACTACCTATGATCCAGGGTTTGGTAAATCTGGTTATTACAATAAAGTGATGGCTGTGTGACTCGCCTCATCGGGTTTCCTATCTAACGTTTGCGTCCTGTTATTGTTCTTTGGATGCCTATTCAATCGTTAGTTTTTTGTCATAGGTGGCAGACGAGCAGACGGATCACCTGATGGTAAGAGATTGCCGCCGCCCATGGACACCCGCGACACCAGTGGAGTCGTAAACCCCCCTTCCCCTGGTACCATCACTCTGTGAGGCCGTGGTATCACTCCGGTCTGTTGAACTTCTTTCTATCATTTGCGAGAAGGAAGAGTGGTTTGTCGCAGGTAATGCTTATACACTGCCGTATGTTTTACGACCACGATGTTTTCCTTTGCCCAGGACACCTCTTCCTATCGCCCATCATTATGAGTCGGAGTAGACTGTACCTGCGTTAACTCGACTCCTCAAATTCTAGATCAAAACTTTGGCTAAAAGATGGAGACGCAAGGTCTCCATGTCATCTTACCGTTTAATTCCCAAAGCTGTCGCTTTGGAGCCCGGGGTTCGCTTGTTCAAGCGTATTCGTGATTCAGGGTTTGGAGAGTCTGGTAATTACAGTGAAGCGACTGCCGTCTGACCTTCGCAACCCTTTAACAGGGGAATCAGACCAACTGAATCATGGTTACACGTTTCAGAAACTATCCGAAATGTGCAGGTTTCCTCAAGATGTTTTTCCTTACCGCGGAGCTAATGGTAGAAATATGTACATAGATTTGAAAAATCTAGAGGTGCATGCTCAGATTCGTATTATCTATGCACTGAGCTACCATCGCTCGTTTTTCGGGTTTAAGCACAAGATAATGGCCAGGAATGGCACGCTGAGATGATGGTAACGTCGAATCGCTGGTTCCTATGGTAATACAATACATAGCCCAAAGGATTGCATGGGCAGGGCACATAGCGAGGAGAACAGACGGCCGTTGGGGCGGAAAGGTCCTCGAATGGAGGCCACGTACAGGAAGTCACAGCCGTGGCAGGCCCCCCACAAGGTGGACCGATGATCTGGTGAAGATCGCGGGAATCCATTGGATGCGGGCGGCACAGGACCGATCTGTGTGGAGAACATTGAGAGAGGCCTATGTCCAGCAGTGGACGTCTATTGGCTGAAATGATGATGATGATGGTAATAACCTTACATCTGCACTTTTTATGTAGACGCTGCCAAACCGAACAATTTCAGGGCGATTGGCGATCAAGTTATTGAAGTCCATGTGACGGTCATCAATAATGCTGCAGTGGGCTACAGTGATGGCGTATCTACTGCTGATGATGGAACAACCACACATGAATGTGTAGGAGTTGTCTCGCGCCCTCCAGCCAACAGCTCCCTGAGGATAATGTTAGTGTTATTAGTTGAAAACACTAAAACCCGACAGCAAAGAACACGCTCTAATAAAAATAAAGTTTAAAAACTAAAACCCGACCACGGCAATACCGCATAATAATTTCAGCAGTGACAATTTTCTTGTTTCGTACTTTTTAGAGCGTGTTTTTTGGTAGTCGGGTTTTAGTTTTTAAACTTTATTTTTATTTAACATATTTTTAGTTACATAATTAAATTACATATTTGAAATGTGCTAAAAAAGCTCTTTCATTTGATACCCCACTCGGTACCGTCAAGCAAATTTTTTTTAGTTCATTACTCTAAGTCCCCTAGAGGGCGCTGTAGTCAATTTAACGTGACTATGTCACCTGTAATCAGAAGACAATCAAGACGCTTCTAACGACACCTCATTTGTTCAAATATGATAACCAGCTTAGAAGTTATAGGGGAACAGATGAACAACTATACGTACATACATACAGGTCAAAATCATAACCCTCCTTTTTGCGTAGCCATATTTTTTTAGATATAGCCATCTCTTTGTTACACGACTAACAAAGAGATGGCTATATCTAAAAAAAATATCGCCAGAAGCTTAAAACTATGTAGCGATGTTAACAAATTAAGTTTATGATAGTTATTTGGTACTTTAATAAAATAGTTACCATATGCGGGAACTCGCCTTGGCTAGCTTCCAAACCCCCAATCACTCCAGTTACAAGTTCATTTGTTTTTTTCATTTCAGCGTCACCTGAAATTCGTGGTAAAACGTTAATGTACTTTTTTTACTTGCATTATCCCACTGCAACTTAAAGTGCAATGGCCATCTCACATAAGCCAGTAACTTAGACTAATTGTCTTAGGCCAGTAAGCACTGACGGCGTAGAATGTATGCTGAAAGTGGATGCTTTTCTTTTTCCTCACTTCTTTTTTTTTCTCTCGCAAAGAGTTATCTCGCATAAAGTTCAATAAAACACTCGATTAATAAATAAATTTCACTTTCTTCCTTCACATTTCAGTGACTAATAATATGTATGCACATTGCACCGCACGAAAAAGTACTGAGAAATATATGACATTTCTATTAGGATCAGAGCTATTAGAAATAATAATAATAATTATGCGCACCAGGCACCACTAAAGAATAATTAAAAGAAAAACGGACCTTATTCCACTGATTTAAGTTCGTCCCATCGACACAATAAAACGTTTAAAATTTTGTTTGCAAAGTTGCAAACGCTCTGATTGGTTGTTTCGGATTTACCAAAACAATGTAGCAAACTCACCCTTTTTCGCGGGTATATTTTTTAAACAAAAGGTGAACTTTTTAGGTATAAATAGTATGTGATGATGTCAAAATATTTTTTGATTTATTTCTTATTGGAAAACAAACAGCATTTAAATTACATTTATAGTTGAGGTACTTTAGAACAAACATGCCTTAGACAATTTTCTCAAATAAATAGTAAAAATAATATTGGATGAAAGTTAATACAGAATTTTAGTATATTCTAGTACTATTAAGTACAAGTAAGAAATTGTGTTACAATCGTATCATAATTATTAATAAAATCATTTTTCTAGCTGACTGTACCAAGATTCATTTTTTGGTATTAGATCGGAATACACCATACATTTATTAAAGTAAATTTAAAGAGTGGTATCCGTTTGGAATAGAATATAGAAAAGTATAAAAACAAATACCATTGGTATTTGTTTGTAAGTCGTTGGCAAGTTGTTGGCAAGTCGGCGCCTAATCCCTGTTGAATAATTGCATGTTGTATTAAATTACAAGATAGTATTGGGCGCCGACTTCGGTACTCACCTTTTCTCGAGTTTACTGTTATAAAATGTTATATGAAGTGTATAAAGTGTTAAAAATATTATTTTACACTTTTTAGTTCGTGGTTTTTGAAGGCGGTTTGTTTTCGCAGAAATTTTTTTTCGACATTAATATGGACGAGTGTATTTGAAATCTCTAATTCGACTACATTGTAGAGCGCACAAGAATAAGCCCTCTGCGGCTAATATTTAAGCAGCCTATTGCTACGTCAGCTTGCTCTGGGGAGCTCTGATGACATTGGTTTTCTGCAGTCACATCTGTATGTGTCATATTAAATGCAACTTACATTCAACTCTTTTCCTCTCGGCTTCTAGAATTTTGTGTTTGTAATTCCACATGTGATATTCGCATTCTGTAACAAAAAAATACTCTATCTTCTTCTTCTATTACGAACTCCTTCACTCCCCGGACATCGGCATATTCTCAACAGTTAAAAAAGTAAAATACTTACGTATTTCGCTGACACGTCTTCCTTGTTTCTGTACCACGATTTCGTGCTCCAAAAGCGGGTAGTTGCATGGATGGGATTCGTTCCACTTTGGACTTTCTGGCAAAATCTCAATCTGAAAAATGTTTTCATGTTAGCAATAATCTACAGTTAATCTACAGCTTGGTAAGTCCAACTTCCAGAAACCGGCTTTCCAGCTACTAAGATGGGACTAATCCCATCTTAGTAGCGATGACTAGCCTAAGCCTAAGCTTAATCACCACGCTTGCCAAATGCGAATTGGTGATCACAAACCCGAGCTATGTTCGAAAAATTCGAAACATACTTTTTGGTCGACCCGGTAATCGAACCCAGGACCCCGAGATCACAGCCCGGTACTCTAACCGGTAGATCAGCAGGGCATTAGTTGTCCTGATACTACAATTTAAATAGGTCTTGAAAAAAGGAAACAAATGTGTAGATACAGCTAAGTTATTTTCATAAGCTCATGGGGAGTGCTCTGAGGAACTGTTTAATCTACTCCCTGCAGCTGAATGCTTACATCGAACCACACGCAAGCGATTATCATTCCATCCCCATCATCTCGATGGATGGCGGTCTAATACTGTGTGTGCGTTTTTCGCGGAACTTTCTACCACGTACCTCAGTTCTGTGGAACGGTTTGGCTGCAGGAGTATTTCCCGACGGCTACGACTTTAGGACCTTCAAGAGAAGAACGTACTCATTCCTAAAAAGGCCGGCAACACGTTAGCGATCTTTCTGATTTCGCGGATGCTCATGGGCGGCGGTAATTACTCTCCATCAGGTAACTTGCTTGCTCGTTTGTCCGCATCTAGCATAAAAAAAGCTTCATCATCATCAGCCCATTTAAGTCCCCACTGCTGGGGCACGGGCCTCCCTCAATCACATGAGGGGTAGTTGCCATACTCACCACGCTTGACAGACGGGATGGTGAGGGTTTTGATATAAATGCAGAGTTTTCCTTCTCTGGGTGCTGATGATCATGTCAGCAGCTTTACCTTAGTCGCCTTTTACGACACCTCGGTAAGAGTGAGGGTGGCCTATTCTACTCTGCCGGGGACCACACGGCGATCTGCCGGGGACCACACGGCGAAAGAAAAAAGCTTAACTCATTATGATTCAAGTGGAATAGCTGCGTGTGCCCTCTGCCCGCGTAGTCTGATATGACCCCCACTCTTGACCAGCGCTAGCGATGTCTACACGAGGTCGCTTTGTGTGCTAGTGACCCCCACAGCACCCAGTTACAGGCATCTTCAAGGCGAACTCGTTCCATCCTAGACCTCATCGTCATTTCCATCAGGTGAGATTGTGGTCAAGCTTTGGCCTATAGTTCATAACTCGACTATATATAGACTGCCTCGGTGGAGAAGTGGTTAAAGGGTCGCACTTCGACACTTCGTCTTCGTCGACAGCGTAAGAGGTCCTGGGATCAATCCCCGGGTCGGGCTAAAAATTTGTACCCAAGTTTTCGGTGAGAAATTCTTAGTGGCAGCCTGGAGTCTGGAAGTTGGCGGTCTTGTACCCCCGTGTCTCGGAAAGCACGTTAAGCTGTTGGTCCTGCGCTCGATCCCTCTCCGGTTGTGTCACAGTAGTGTCCCATCGGATTATGAGGGTAAGGGAATAGAGTGCACTTGTGTTTGCGCACACACTTGAGCACTAATATATATCTTGCGTACGTGGCAGATTTTTGTGATTGGCTACCGTAGCCGTAATCGGTTGGAGGATTATAGTTCATAAATTTAAAAAAACATTCATTGTTGAATTACTCACGCCCACAGCAGTGTGTGGGAAACTCGGTATGGACACAGTCCAGAGTGAAAAATTCATTGAAATTATTCAGATATTTACATTGTCCGTACTATCTTCGTCTTCCTCATCTTCATCTGTGTTTTCCTCAGGCTTTTGTCGATAATTGGGTTCAGGTTTAGTTGGTTCTGTGGCTCTAGGTGATACAGGCTGTAAGTTAAATATAATCCATTATAAATCTAAATAAATAAATATTTTACCTGAACACGGCCGTAGTAGAAGTAGCAGATCAGCCTACTTACTTTCCGACTGCAGGGCAAAGGCCTCCATCATAGAAAT